>JADLZK010009924.1:0-10982 GCA_015847255.1 Hyparrhenia diplandra
CTTTTTCGATAACGTTAAATTACATCCGTTGGGCTTCCAACAGGTCACTTTTCGTGCGATCGATCTATCTTGGTCAAAAATCGCTCAATCTCCATAAAATGTTGACGTAAATGCGTCTAGACGGAGGCCGAGAATGACCTCTTTTTGAAAACCGCCAATTTTTGCGAGCCTTCGCGATGCCTATCAGACATGGCATGGACTTATGGATATCAAAAATAGCTTTCTACTAGCTTCGCACGGAGTCTAGAATCACTACGATTGGAGTTACGGAACTCAAAAATGTCACCGCTAGGAATCGTGACGTAAATTTCCCCGAATGAGGCCAAAATGGCATCTTTTGGGCTCCTTAGTCAGCCCTTAACGTGATAATCTGTAAGAATTATACTTTTCGATCCTCTAAATTAGGTCATGTTGGGCTTCCAACAGTCACTTTTCATGGCGATCGGATCTATCTTGGTCAAAAATCCGCCTATCTCCGAGAAATGTTGACAGTAAATCGCTCGAAACCGAGGACAAAATGGCATCTTTTGTCACTTCAGCTTCCCACGTGATACCCGTAAGAATTTTACTTTTTGATGCGTTGAATTACATCCTCGCTGGGCTTCAACATGTCACTTTTCATGGCGACTTTGATCTATCTTGGTTAAAAATCTGCCAATCGCGTAAATGTTGGACGTAAAATCGCAGCGAACGGAGGCCAAAATGGCATCTTTTGTCTCTTCAAATGCCCACATGATACCCGTAAGAATTTTTACTTTTTGATACGTTGAATTACATCCTGTTGGGCTTCCAACAGGTCACTTTTCATGGCGGCCGGATCTATCTTGGTCAAAAATCTGCCAATCGCCGTAAATGTTGTCGAAATCGCACGAATCGAGGCCAAAATGGCATCTTTTGTCTCTTCAAATCTGCCCATGTGATACCTGTAAGAATTTTACTTTTTGATGCGTTGAATTACATCCCGTTGAGGCTTCCAAATGTGTCACTTTTCGTGGCGCATCATCTATCTTGGCAAAACCGCCAATCGCCGTAAATCTGCCCGATCAGACTAAAATGGCATCTTTTGTCTCTTCACCTGCCCACGTGATACCGTAAGAATTTTTTTCGGACAACGCAATTACATCCCGTTGGGCCTTCCAACAGGTCACTTTTCATGGCAATCGGATCTATCATGGTCAAAATTTGCCGCATATAAATGTTGACATACCCGCCAAACGGGAGGTCGTAATGACTTTTTGAAAAACCGCCAATTTTGCGCAGCCTTCGATGCCTATCGATATGGATCATGGATTCAAAAATAGTTTTCTACTAGCTGCACGGAGTCCGTAATCACTACTTATTGAGTTACGAACTCAAAAAATGTCACCGCTTAGGAATCGTGATGTATTTCAATCGGAGTCCAAAATGGCATCTTTGGCCCTTACGCCTAATGCGATAAATGTAAGAATTATACTTTTGATCCTCTAAATTAGGTCATATGTTGGGCTCCAACAGTCAATTTTTCATGGCGATCGGATCTTTATCTTGGTCAAAAATCCGCCAATCTCCCGTAAATGTTGATTTAATTTGCCGAACGGAGGACAAAATGGCATCTTTGTCACTTCAACTTTCCCACGTGATACCCGTAAGAATTTTAATTTTTGATGCGTTGAATTACATCCTGTTGGGCTTCCAATGTGTCACTCTTTTCATGCGATCGGATCTATCTTTGTTAAAAAATCTTCCAACGCTGTAAATGTTGACGTAAACCGCATCTAATCCGAGGCCAAAATGGCATCTTTTGTCTCTTCACCACGTGATGTTCTAAGAATTTTAGTTTTTGATACGTTGAATTACATCCTGTTGGGCTTCCAACAGGTCACTTTTCATGGCGGCCGGATCTATCTTAAGTCAAAATCTGCCAATCGCCGTAAATGCTGTCGAATCAGACCGAGGAGGCCAAATGGCATCTTTTGTCTCTTCACGCCTATGTGATACCTGTAAGAATTTTTACTATTTGATGCGTTGAATTACATCCTGTTGGGCTTCCAACAGGTCATCTTCGTGGCTTAATTGATCTATCTTGGTCAAACCTAAAAATCGCCAGAAATCTGCATCTAATCGAGAGGCCAAATGGCATCTTTTGTCTCTTCACCTGCCCATGGATACCTGTAAGAATTTTACTTTTGATATTGCAAATTACATCCCTTTTCATGGGCTTCCAACAAAGTCACTTAAAATGTTTGTCGAATCGATCTATCGAGGCCAAAAATCTTTGTCTCTTCTCTATGGAAATGTTGATTTAAATTTCGCCCAATCCCGGAGGCCAACAGGTGACCTCTTTTTGATGACCAATTTTGGCGAGCCTCGATGTAACCGCCATTACGGGCCAAATGGCATCTTTTGTCTCTTCAGTTTACCATATTCTGTAAGAATTTTACTTTTGATAACGTTAAATTACATCCGATTGGAGAACCGAATCTTCAAAAAATGTCACCGCTTATAAATGTTCGTGAATTTCCCCGAATGGAGTCCAAAATGGACATCTTGAAAACCATCCTTTTATGAGCCTCGCGATGATAAATGTAAGAATGGGACTTATGGATTTCAAAAATAGGGGTCTATGTTAGCTTCAGCACGGAGTCCAGAATCACTACGATTGGATCTATCTTGGTCAAAAATGTCACCAATCTTAGGAAATGACGTAATTGCCGAACGAGTCCAAAATGGCATCTTTGGTCCCTTAGTCAGCCTCCACGATAAATGTAAGAATTTTACATTTTGATCCATTAAATTACATCATGTTGGGCTTCCAACAGGTCAATTTTCAGCGCATGACCGATCTATCTTGGTCAAAATCCGCCAACTCCGTAAAATGTTGACGTAAATCAGACTTAACGGAGGCCAAAATGGCATCTTTTGTCTCTTCAAATGCCCACGTGATACCTCGTAAGAATTTTAGTTTTTGATACGTTGAATTACATCCTGTTGGGGCTTCCAACAGGTCACTTTTCATGGCGGCCGGATCTATCTTGGTCAAAAATCTGCCAATCGCCAGAAATGTTGTCTTAAATCCGCATCTAATCGAGGCCAAATGGCATCTTTGTCTCTTCACCGCCCATGTGATACCAGAAGAATTTTACTTTTTGATGCGTTGAATTACATCCTCAGGCTTCCAATGTGTCACTTTTCGCGGGCTTAATTGGATCTATCTTTGGTCAAAATCACCAAAAAATGTTGACGTAAATCTGCATGAATCGAGGCCAAAATGGCATCTTTTGTCTCTTCACCGCCTATGTGATACAATTGCCAGAAGAATTTTACTTTTTGATACGTTAAATTACATATATTGGGCTTCCAACAGTCACTTTTCATGGCGATCGGATCTATCTTGGCAAAATCTGTAACCTCCGCAAATGTTGACATAAATCTGCCCGAATCGAGGCAAAAAAAATGGCATCTTTGTCCAATTTCACGAGCCTCATGATGTCCGTAAGAATTTTACTTTTGATGATTTCAAAATTACATCCCCGTTGGGCTTCCAACAGGTCACTTTTGTGGCGATCGGATCTATCTTGGTCAAAATCCGCCAATCTCAGGAATCTGTCCGCCCGAATGGAGGCCAAAATGGCATCTTGAAAACCTCTTTTAGCTCGCCCTCGATGATAACATTAAGAATTATATTTTGGATTTCAAATTACATTTAAAAGTTGGGCTTCCACGGAGTCACTTTTCATGGCGACGGATCTATCTTGGTCAAAAATTTGCCAGTCCGCTTAGAATCGTGACGAAGCCTTCCGAAGGGAGGCCAAAATGGGATCTTTTGAAAACCATTGCCCCACGTGATAATCGTAAGAATTATACTTTTCGATGCTCTTAAAATTATTTCATGTTGGGCTTCCAACAGTCACTTTTCGTGAGATTGAATCACTAGATCTATCTTCGTCAAAAATCCACCTTTCTCTAGAATGGTTGACGCAAAACTTTTCGATCAAACATCCTCGGAGTCCAACAATGGCATCTTTGGTCAAAAATCTTAGCTGCCCCACGGATAAAATGTGAAGAATTTTACTTTTTGATCCTCTAAATTAGGCCTATCGACATGGGCTTCCAACAGTCACTTTTCATGGAGACCGGATCACTATCTTGGTCAAAAACCGCTAATCCTTAAATGTTGACAGAAATCGCCGAATCCGGAGGCCAAAATGGCATCTTTTTGTCCTTAACCTTCCCACGTGATACCCGTGAAGAATTTACTTTTTTGATCCTCTAAATTACATCCTGTTGGGCTTCCAAAAGGTCACTTTTCATGGCGATCGGATCTATCTTAAAAAATCTGCCAATCGCCGTAAATGTTGACAGAATCAGCATGAATGGAGGACAAAATGGCATCTTTTTGTCTCTTCAGCTTCCCACGTGATACCCTCCGTGAAGAATTTTAGTTTTGATACGTTGAATTACATCCTGTTGGGCTTCCAACAGGTCACTTTTCGTGGGCGGCTGGATCTTATCTTGGTCAAAAATCTGCCAATCACCGTAAAATGCTGTACAGAAACTGCACGAATGGAGGCCAAATGGCATCTTTTCTCTTCACCGCCTACATGTGATACCCGTAAGAATTTTACTTTTTGATGCGTTAAATTACATCCTATTGGGCTTCCAACAGGTCACTTTTCATGGCGATCGGATCTATCTTGGTCAAAAATTCAATCGGGGAATCTGCCCAACAGAGAGGCCAAAATGGCATCTTTTGTCTCTTCATTGCCCACACGTGATACCCGCTGTAAGAATTTTACTTTTCGAGCACAAAGAATTACATCCCGTTGGGCTTCCAACAGGTCACTTTTTCCTGGCGATCGGATCATTATCTTGGTCAAAAATTCGCCAATCTCCATAAATGTTGACATAAATCCGCCTCGAACGGAGGCCGAATGACGCTTTTGAAAAACCGTCAATTTAGCGAGCCTTCACGATGCCATCGATATGGACTTATGGATTTCAAAAATAGCTTTTACTAGCTTCTGCACGGAGTCCGTAATCATACGATTGGAGTTCGAACTCAAAAAAATGTCACCGCTAGAATCGTGATAGAATTTCCCTCGAATGGAGTCCAAAATGGCATCTTTGGGCTCCTTAGTCTGCCCCACGTGATAAATGTAAGAATTATACTTTTCGATCCTCTAAAATTAGGTCATGTTGGGCTTCCAACAGTCAATTTTCATGGCGACTGGATCTATCTTGGTAAAAAATCCGCCAATCTCCGTAAATGTTGACAGAAATCGCCGAACTGAGGCCAAATGGCATCTTTTGTCTCTTCAAATTTCCCACGTGATACCTGTAAGAATTTTACATTTTGATATGTTGAATTACATCCCGTTGGGCTTCCAACAGGTCACTTTCGCGGGCGACCAGATCTATCTTGGTTAAAAATCTGCCAATCGCCGTAAATGTTGATTTAAATTTGCACGAACGGAGGCCAAATGGCATCTTTGTCTCTTCAACCGCCCACGTGATAATTGTAAGAATTTTAGTTTTTGATACGTTGAATTACATCCTGTTGGGCTTCCAACAGTCACTTTTCGTGGCCGGATCTATCTTGGTCAAAAATCTGCCAATCGCCGTAAATGTTGACAGAAATCGCATGAATCGAGGCCAAATGGCATCTTTTGTCTCTTCACTGCCCATGTGATACCTCGTAAGAATTTTTTACTTTTTGATGTTGAATTACATCCCTATTGGGCTTCCAATGTGTCACTTTTCATGGCGATCGGATCTATCTTGGTCAAAAAATCTGCCAATCGCCGTAAAACGTAAATCTGCCCGAATGGAGGCCAAAATGGCATCTTTTGTCTCTTCACTGCCCACGTGATACCTGTAAGAATTTTACTTTTTGATACGTTAAATTACATCCTATTGGGCTTCCAACAGTCACTTTTCATGGCGAATCGATCTATCTTGGTCAAAATCTGCCGCTCATAAATGTTGACATAAATCGCCTCGAATCCAGGCAAGAATGACCTCTTTTTGAAAACCCGCCAATTTTATGAGCCTCACGATGCTTTTCGATGGACGTTAAATTACAAAATAGCTTTTAACAGGTCACTTTTGAGTCCGTAATCACTACGATTTAGTCAAAATCCCAAAAATCTCCAGGAATCGTGGACCTAAATTGCCTCGAATGGAGGCCAAAATGGCATCTTTGGGCTCCTTTAGGCGCCCCACACGGATAAATGTAAGAATTATACTTTTGGATCCTCTAAATTAGGTCATCACTAGTTTCCACGAGTCACTTTTCATGGCGATCGGATCTATCTTGGTCAAAAATGTCAACCTCTAAATGTTGATAAAAATCCTCGAAGGGAGGCCAAATGGCATCTTTTATCTTTAGCTGCCCCACGTGATAACTGTAAGAATTTTACTTTTTGATCCTCTCAAATTACATCATGTTGGCTTCCAACAGTCACTTTTTCGGATCTATCTTGGTTAAAAATCCGCCAATCTAAATCTTTTAATCTGAGGCCAAAATGGCATCTTTTGTCTCTTTTGCCCAATGCATACCGTAAGAATTTTACATTTTGATAACGTTGAATTTACATCCTCGTTGGGCTTCCAAAACTGTTCGGGTCTATCTTGGTCAAAACTACCAATCTCCATAAATGTTGGGACAGAATCTTTGACGGGCCAAATGACCTCTTTGAAAACCTTCAACCCGAGCCTCGCGATGCCCATCGAATTTTACTTTTTGATACGTTGAATTACATCCGTTGGGCTTCCAACAGTCCGTAACTTTTCGTGGGCAATTGATCTATCTTGGTCAAAAACCGCCAACGCCGTAAATGTTGATGTAAATCGCATGAATGGGAGGCCAAAATGGCATCTTTTGTCTCTTCACTGCCCATGTGATAACCTCTAAGAAGAATTTCGATACTCTAAATTAGGTCATGTTGGGCTTGAGTCACTTTTCATGGCTTAATCGGATCTATCTTTGGTCAAAAAATCTGCCAATCTCCAGAAATGTTGATAGAAATCTTTGGAGGCCAAAATGGCATCTTTTGTCTCTTCAAATTTTGCCCATGTGATACACCAGAAGAATTTTACTTGATACGTTAAATTAAATGAAGGCTTCCAACAGTCACTGGGCGTATGATCTATCTTGGTCAAAAATCTAATAGAGGAACAGAGACCAAATGGCATCTTTTGTCTCTTCACCGCCCACTTGATACCGTGAAGAATTTTTTACTTTTCGATAACGTTAATTACATCCTGTTGGGCTTCCAACAGTCACTTTTTCATGGCGATCGGATCTATCTTGTCAAAAATCTGCCAATCTCCATAAATGTTGACGTAAATCCGCCTCTAACGGAGGCCGAATGACCCTTTGAAAACCGCCAATTTTGGCGAGCCTTCGATGCCTATCGACATGGACTTATGGATTTCAAAAATAGTTTTACTAGCTTCTGCACGGAGTCCATAATCACTACGATTGGAGTTACGAACTCAAAAAATGTCACCGCTAGGAATCGTGATTTAAATTTCCCCCGAATGGAGTCCAAAATGGGGCATCTTTAGCTCCTTACTGCCCACGTGATAATGTGGGGCAGAATTATACTTTTCGATCCTCTAAATTAGGTCATGTTAGCTTCCAAAAGTCACTTTTTGCTTAATCGGATCTATCTTGGTTAAAAATCCGCCAATCTCCGTAAATGTTGATAGAAATCTTTTCGGGCTGGAGGCCAAAATGGCATCTTTGTCTCTTCACCGCCCACGTGATACCTGTAAGAATTTTACTTTTGATGCGTTGAATTACATCCCTCGTTGGGCTTCCAACAAAGTCACTTTTCGCATGACCGGGATCTATCTTGGTCGCACCGCCAATCGCCAAATGTTGTTTAAATCCGCATCGAACGGAGGCCAAATGGCATCTTTTGTCTCTTCAGCCGCCCACGTGATACCGTAGTAAGAATTTTACTTTTGATACGTTGAATTACATCCTCGTTGGGCTTCCAAATGTGTCACTTTTCGTGGCGATTAGATCTATCTTGGTCAAAAACCGCCAATCTCCATAAAATGTTGACAGAATGCCCGAACGGAGGCCAAATGGCATCTTTGAAAACCTTCAACTGCCCAGCCTTGGATGCCTATAAGAATTTTGGACTATTGGATAACTCCAAAATTACATCCTGTTAGCTTCCAACAGAGTCCCTTTCATGGCGATTGGTCTATCTTGGTCAAAATGTCACCTCCATAAATCGTGACACGAACAATGGAGGCTAAAATGGCATCTTTTGTCTCCTTAGCTGCCCACGTGATAACCTATAAGAATTATACTTTTCGATCGTTCTAAATTAGGTCATGTTGGGCTTCCAATAGGTCACTTTTTTATTGCGACCGATCTATCTTGGTTAAAATCGCCAATCTCCATAAATGTTGATAGAAATCAAACGGAGGCCAAAATGGCATCTTTTGTCTTCACCGCCCACGTGATGCGTAAGAATTTAACTTTTGATAACAAATTACATCCTACTGGCTTCCAACAGGGTCACTTTTCGTGGCGATGGATCTATCTTGGTCAAAATCTGCCAACGCCAGAAATGTTGACAGAAATCTTTTCAATGGAGGCCAAAATGGCATCTTTTGGGGGTCAATTTTGCGATACCATTTTACTTTTGATAAATTACATCGTTTTATGATTTCAAATTAGGTCATGTTGGGCTTTCCAACGGAGTCCAGAATCACTGGCATGATTGATCTATCTTGGTCAAAAATCCGCCAATCTCCATAAATGTTCCATGAATGGCCTCAACGGTGGCCAAATGGCATCTTTTGTCTCCTTCACGCCTTCACGATGCCTAAGAATTTTACTTTTGATGCATTAAATTAGGTCATGTTAGCTTCCAACAAAGTCCGTAATCACTACGACTGATCTATCTTGGTCAAAAATCCGCCAATCGCTTAGAAATGTTGACAGAAACTGCTCGAAGGGAGGCCAAAAATGGCATCTTTTGTCTCTTCACCGCCCACGTGATACCCTGTAAGAATTTTACTTTTGATCCATTGAATTACATCATGTTGGGCTTCCAACAGGTCACTTTTTATTGCGAATCGGGATCTATCTTTGTCAAAAATCCGCCAATCTCCAGAAATGTTGACAGAAATCTGCTCGAAGGGGAGGCCAAAATGGCATCTTTTTGTCTCTTCAGCCGCCCAATTGATACCTGTAAGAATTTTACTTTTTGATACTTATGAATTACATCCCGTTGGCTTCCAACAGGTCACGTTAGTGGCGAATGATCTATCTTGGTCAAAATCTGCAAACGCCTAAATGTGGATAGAAA
Organism: Hyparrhenia diplandra; assembly: GCA_015847255.1. Taxonomy (NCBI): domain Eukaryota; kingdom Viridiplantae; phylum Streptophyta; class Magnoliopsida; order Poales; family Poaceae; genus Hyparrhenia; species Hyparrhenia diplandra. The sequence continues at coordinate 9,315 of JADLZK010009924.1, forward strand.
TCGCCCGAACGGAGTCCAAATGGCATCTTTTGGCTCCTTCAGCTGCCCACGTGATAAATGTAAGAATTTTACTTTTTGATACGCTAAATTAGGTCATGTTGGGCTTCCAACAGGTCACTTTTCGGCGACTGATCTATCTTGGTCAAAATCCGCCAATCTCCATAAATGTTGATAGAAATTCGCCCGAACGGAGGCCAAAATGACCCTTTTGAAAACCTTCAATTTTGCGTGAGCCTTCAGAATTTTTATTCAGACATTGAATTACATTTCAAAATAGCCAACAGGTCACTTTCGGCGGAGTCTGATCACTACGATTGGTTAAAAATCAAAAATGTCACCGCTAGGAATCGTGACGTAAATTCGCATCGAATGGAGGCCAAAAATGGCATCTTTGGGCTCTTTAAATTGCCCACGTGATAACTGTAAGAATTATACTTTTGATCCTCTAAATTAGGTCACTTGTTGGGCTTCCATCTTGGTCACTTTTTATTATGGCGATCGAATTCTTATCTTGGTTAAAAATCCGCCAAATCTCCGTAAATGTTGATAGAAATCTGCTCGAACGGAGGCCAAAATGGCATCTTTTGTCTCTTCAGCTGCCCACGTGATACCCGTAAGAATTTTACTTTTTGATGCGTTGAATTACATCCTCGTTGGGCTTCCAACAAAAGTCACTTTTCGGGGCGACCGGATCTATCTTGGTAAAAATCCGCCACTCTCCATAAATGTTGACATAAATCAGTGACGAATCCATAGTCACAAAATGGTATCTTTTGTCTCTTCACCGCCCACGTGATACCCTAAGAATTTTACTTTTGATACTGCTGAATATATCCTCATAGCCTTTCTGTGGCGGCCGGATCTATCTTGGCTGCACCAATCGTCGTAAATGTTGTCGAATCTGCACTAATCGAGGCCAAATGGCATTTTGTCTCTTCACCATGTGATACCCGGGTAAGAATTTTGTACTTTTGAGGATGCTGTTGAATTACATCCTCGTTGGGCTTCCAACAGTCACTTTTCGTGGCGATTGACTCCATCTGGTCAAAAATCTGCCAATCGCCGTAAATCTGCTCCAATGAAATCGAGCAAAAATGGCATCTTTTTGTCTCTTCGCAACCGCCACGTGATACAATTCGTGAAGAATTTTATTTTTCGATAACGTTAAATTACATCCTGTTGGGCTTCCAACAGGTCACTTTTCCTGGCGACTGGATCTATCTTGGTCAACCCGCCACCTTCCAAATGTTGACATAAATCTGCCCGAACGGAGGCAAGAATGACTCTTGAAAACGCCAATTTAGCGAGCCGCAAAGTGATGCCTATCAGACATGGGATTTTATGGATTTCAAAAATAGTTTTACTAGCTTCGCACGTGGAGTCCGTAATCACTACGATTGAACTCAAAATGTCACCGTTAGGAATCGTGACGAAAAATTTCCTCGAATGGAGGCCAAATGGCATCTTGGGCCCTTTAGTCGCTCTAATGGATAACTGTGAAGAATTATACTTTTCTTGATCCTCTAAATTAGGTCATGTTGGGCTTCCAACAGTCACTTTTCATGAGCGACTCGGATCTATCTTGGTCAAAAATCCGCCAATCTCCGTAAAATGTTGCATAGAAATCTCGCTCAAGGGAGGCCGAAATGGGATCTTTTTGTCTCTTTA
>JADLZK010009925.1:0-50481 GCA_015847255.1 Hyparrhenia diplandra
GGTCAGAACAACTGATCAAAAAGGTACTAAGCCACTAAGGTAGCAGATCATGCTGCAATTGATTTAGGTCAAATAGAAGAAACAAACGGCATTATATATTATATATACTTGCTTGTTAAGAAAAACAGAGGGAGAAAAAGATCTCGCCTAGGAAACGGCGAAGAAAACGTGCACACGTACAAGAGTAGCTGGAGTACGACCACCGAACGCGGCCATGTGTTGATATACTAGGGTCAACCTTGACCAGCAGCCAGAGCACCTTTTCTTAAGTTTGGAGCAAGTTTGAAATAGAAGCAGAAGCAAGCAGTTCCAAAACAGGTTGCATGCAAGGCTATATCAGGGTTGACTTACAGTATGGAAATTATATGAGTAATGGATGATACACGTTAATTATCTTGGGGACTGAGAAAAAGTATGCTTCTGATGAATGAGTTCATTGTATCTTGAACAAATCTAGGCTAGAAGTGTTTCCAAGATTTTTAGTTCTGGATCACATATTATCTGTATCACGGAAAAATAGCCAGGGAAATCATGAAGCAAAAGGAACAATGGAATCATGAAAATGGTGGATCGGTCGGTGACTAGTAGTTACCACAGGTCAAAAGAGTTGATCAACAGAGTAGCAAAAGTAGAGGCGTGGAGATTGACCGATGCATTGAACTCACCAACCGAAATGGCGCTCTGGATCTCGGCGCAGCGCGCCACGGCGATAGTGCCGTCGCCGGCGCCCTCTTCCTCCGTCGCGGTCGCCGCCACCGCCCATGCCGACGTCCTCCCCGTCGTCCTCCATCCGGAAGACGGGCCCCCGTGGTGGTCGCGGGTTGCCGGGCGCCGCGCAGGCGGACACCTTCACCCTAGAGACGAGGAACCATTGCCACAGCGCGAAGGCGATGCCGATCGCCGCGCACGCCTGGGATCACTCACGTCCGCCGCCGCCGCAGAGCCCATAGTGTCGTCCCTCAATAACTACCCACAGGCCGTGAACGACGACGAACCAGAATGCAAGGCGTTGAAGAATGAGCGCACGTCGTGGCGCCGGTGCCGCTCTCGCTGTGGTCGTTTGCTCGGCAAGTTGAGGGTTTTCTGTGTGTGTTTAGAGAGAGAGGGGGGGAACTGCCCTACGTGTTGGGGACGCGATGGAAAGGAGGACAAGACCAGACAGTTGCTTCCAACCAGACTGTGGAAGACGAAACTGAACGTTAGCCAGACAGCCAGCGTTCTCCGGTGCGTGTGTATGAATTGGACCCGATTGAATTTGATCCGGTCCGGGCTTTCGATATCTTACCATGTATATATGCTATGCATGCGTGCACAGGTGAATGCATCAACGTTGACGAGAATTTGAGTGCACATGGCGAATTAGCTTTGCAAGGAGGCAACGGGGTAGGTTAAGGTTGCTGGCTTTGGCGCCAAGTAGTCAACAGCTTTTCTTGCCGTTCAGTTTCTTCTTCAGTTATCTGTTTAGTTTATGTTTTGTTTTGTGCAAGGTGTAAGGAGAGATCTGTGTTGTCATGAGCAGGCATCCGTAGCGCGGGAGGCGTTAGCTGACTCTTGTGGAAACTGGAAGAGAGAGGGCAAATCCATTTCGCACTATATATGTGCATGCAGCCCGAGGCCCGTGGCCCGCCCGTGAGTCTCCGAGCTTTTGGCCCGCCCCAGCATGGCACGCTCGCGTGGTCACCGCCTCGGGCTGGTGCACCGCCCGGCGTGACCAGGCCGCGGCCCGGGCCGCACTCCCTGTGTCACACAGCATGCGCCCGAAAGCACTGCCCGGCTACAAAAGTGACATGGTCCGCCTGCTTATCTACGTAGACTAAACGACTTCTACTGTAACCTCGAGGCCGCGAACACGCATCGCCGCTACTCGTGAGAGAGTCGGAGTCTTCTCCCGCTCCTCGACGCCGCCATAACTCCGTGAGTCGCACTCCGCCGCCAGCCGCTTCCTCGCGTCCTCCCGCGACTTCCTCCACCCTCGCCGCCTCTAGCGCCGCAGCTGTCTCACCGGTGGCCGCTGCCCGCTGCTCGCTGGATGGGATGGGCTCGCCGAGACGCCGACCGATGGATCGGCCGCTCGCCGCCACCGCTCGCCGGGCGGCCGCCGGCCACCGCTGCTCGCTGGCCGACGCCGTGATCTCAAGCAGGGCGAAGCTCAGCCGGGCGCCGCTGCCACTGCTGTTCTCAAGGCCGCGCTTCCTTCCTCTTCCTCAATGCTCCGACGCGCTGGATGCCGGGCGCGCTTTCTCGGTTCTCCCCCGGCCCCTCTCCGCGACGCCGCACGGGGCACGCCGCGGTCTGCCGCAAGACGCCCGACGCGCCCACGGCCGCGTTTTTGGGCCGACGGCGCTGCACGAAAGCACGCCGGAGGTGCACGCACGTGCCGGGCACGGGCGGCGTCACGGCGAGGGAACGGCACGTGCACGCACGCCTGGGCTGCGCGTATCGCGAGCGCGCACGCCCGCTGCACATATATATTTTCTGCACCGCTTCCATTGAATCACTTTATATACCCCTCTATTTTATGGATTTCTTTTTGCAATGGAATTTTAGGACCTAAACAAAAATTATATGTGACCCCGGTTGTTGTCAGCCCAACGCACAAGTCACACAAGAAAATTGATGCCTACAAGCTGCAAGCCCATTAACGCGAGCGTCAGGACTCAGGACTCAATTCAGAACATGGACTCACTGAGGGCAGCAGGCCGCTCCAGAAGCAACAGAGCGTTCATTTTGCAAGAACTGTCAGCAGAGCGTTGGAGAAGAGATAAAGTTGGTGCTTAATATTCAGACTGCGTGGATAAGCGAGAAGCTGGGGATGCCATCCGATATACGTTGTCTCTGCAAACAAATAAAAAGGCACTTTCAAACTCTGGAAGGACAGAATTTAGAACAAGATACAGCACGCTTTTATGAGTAGGCGGCGAGGAAATTCTCATCAAATTAATCCATTGCTCAAGCAACACCCACCTACTCACCGTCGTGCTTTAAACTGCCTAGAGGCTTATGTAAACATAACAAGTGTTGACACTAGTAGTGAGCAAACTTTCAGGACAGAGCTTTTAGTCTACACATTTTTGGGCCTCGTCCATTTTTGGGCCTGAGACTAGAGAAAGACTTTAGCCTCGGGTTAATATCCTTCAAACCGGACTAACGCCCCCCGCTTCCAACGGATAATGCAACAGGGCTCTTCGTGAAAGGTAGACATTTAGTCCCGCTGGTAGGTTAAACCGACTAAAGATTGACTTTTTATCGCTTCCAAACCGACCAATATCTTTTATCCCAGTTAAGAGTCCACAATCGACTAGAGGTTGATCATTTAGTTCCTACCAACCAGACTAAAATGTCCACATTGAATATAGCCGCTGCACTGTCTCCAAAGGCCGAAAGCACAACTCAATTATAAGTCTTTTGCTTGTAACGCCGCGGTAAGTTCATCCGTTCTTGCTTGGGGAACAGTAGCTCTTGCCCAAGGTCGTGAGCTTCATCTCCAATCTTTTAAAGGTAGCAACTATCTTCCAATCTTCAATGCTAAATGTTTAGATCATTCTATGTTTTATTAATAAACATACAAAATGTGTGGTAAATAGAATGATGAACTTAACCCAAAAAAGAACAATAGGGTGAATAGTAGCCGAAAGAACAGAGATTTGCCTAATTTTCTCTTGTGTCCTCTGTAACCAGGGTGATGATGATGAAACTAGCTTTCACTTGTTTTTCCAGTGTCCTTTCGGCTCTGCTTGCTGGAATTCAACCCCCATTCAATGGAATCTCAATTTCAGCCCCTGGATATGCTACTATTAGCAAGAAACCACCTTCAGTAATGTCATCTTCAGAGAATTGGTCATAACTGCATGTTGGGTGCTTTGGAAAATGAGAAAAACAACATCATTTTTGATAGTGGACAAAAAAGTTCACTCGCTGGAGGATTATGTTCAAGGAAGAACTTGGGCTTGGTTTGGATCAAGGCCAAAACCAGTAAAGGTGCTAGAATTAGTGCTTGCAGAGATACTCTACATGTAATATCTTTTCTTTTTTCTTTCTTTTCCTTTTTCTTTTGAGCCTAGAAGCTCTGCACTCTTTGAAAAATAGCCATTATTTCATTTAATGAAAAATAGAGGGGGGAGACCCTGTTTTGTCTGTGAAAAAAAACATGTATAACACGTTTCGAGCCTCCCTTGCGCGGCTCCCCTTCATTGTAGTCCCACAAATGGTGCTCAAACGGTTATGACCCAATGAGCCTAGAGGATCTAGAGCCACATAAATGTAACTTCCTAGCTTCTAAAAATTTAGCACAAAAATAACAAACTATCAACTACTAGTAGAGAACTGAACCATTAAACTACGTTTTCTAAATGGTGGTTGATCCGTTTTTTCAAAATAGCCTTCAGCTATACCGTACAAAGGTGTTTCATAAAAAGAGTCAAAACCATTTTCTGAAAAAATCCGGAACCCTGTCAAACTAGCGCTAACTATAGAGTTCACATCAACATCCGTCCGATGAGTCGTGAATGGCGGCTAGAGCAAGCTACATTGATTTCAAGACGGTGAAAGGTGGAAATGGCCGCATATGTTGGTTTTTCAACGGATCTATTCTCATGTTTTGAGCTGATGTGAGTATTAAATGTTCCTTTGACATTAGCAATAGTTTGATGTCTACATTTTGAAACAAAAAGTTTTTGTCTATATTAAGAATATATAGATTTTGCCTATTTTTATCTCATCAATTACTCCTACCGGCCTACTTGGTTCCGGGACTTATGAGATTGGGTTGCTTCCATCCCTCATTTTAGGATGACTCTAACTCTTCCTTCATGTTTGGTTAAGGTTTGGTTGAGGATGGGTTGAACCCATTTTTCTTTTGTTTGGTTGGGAGATTGATCTGTGTGGAATGAACAATGCTATCACCCGTCATCCTTATCTCCAACACGGCCTCGCCGAAAGCAGCATTGCCGCCACGACATCCGGCCGCCATGCGCTGACGCGACACCGCTGGCTCGAGCTCTGGCACCCAAGATCCCGCCGCCGCCCCACCGCCTACCGCAGCAGCGGCGGGCGCCTTTGCTGCTCACCGGCGCAAAGCACCGGCAGGGCTAGTGCTCGAGGCCCCTACCCCTTCTGCCGAAGCTCGCTTATGCGACGCTTAGTCCCGACGGAGAAAGTGGTTCTCTCAGTCCGCCCCGACGGGCGCCCGGATGGAGAAAAGAGGTTCGCCCGGCCCACCATTTTATGAGGGACGGGTAAACCCGTGATCTACGCGGAATATGCTGCCCACGGACTACTCCAACTCACTCGCCCCTATCCCAATCCAAAATGAACCCAACTCGGATGGACTCGCCTCCAACCAAACAAACAACTAGTGTAGTAGCAGCATGCATGCCTGGGAAACATGTGTACCGTATTTTCTGGCTAAATGCATTTCTGATTTTTATTTCCCCGGCTACGAAATATCTCCCGTGACTTTTGAATCTTTGTGAAGTCCTGGCGTGGTAAAATTTTCTTAGTCTCTGGTGTCGTGAGCGTAATCTCACGATGACATTCATAGAAATAGAATAAAAGGTTTCTATGTTTATAGAGAGATATAGAGAGATATTACTGTGAGCATGTGTGTTTGTGTTTAAAACGAAGAAAATATAGGAGCAAGAGGTATCTCGAGTCGCATCAAATCATGTCACTTTTTATATCCTGTCCTCAGCTGGCGTGGTGCTTACTACCTCGTAATAACATTGCTTACCTCAGCGTTAGAAGCTTGAGAATGAAGAAAAAATTAATTAACTATTGGATGTCAGCCAGGCTAATACATCCTCGTGCACAACCTCAATTGAAAGTGAATGGTGTGAATGCACTGCCAGTGTTTGGTTAATTCAGCACCGAAAGCGTCACGGCTGGTGTTCGTTTGTTTGTTTTTGACAAGAAGCAATATATTATCAGCTGCAACACTATGTAAAAGACATTACAGACGCTCGCCTTTAAACTATCTGGGCTGCATTACAATAAGGGCTGGCCTGTCAGTAAGGCGCCTGTAATAACGCCTGTAGTAAGCATGATGGATTTGGTGCTTTTTACATAGTGCAAACTAGCTGCATAGGAGAGCAAAGCCTGATACAAGGAACATTGCCCATCAATATGAGGATAGGAGCAAGAGGTATATATAACTGTCGAGGAGACATATTTGTTTGCTTGTCTAGCCATGGCATCTCGGCATTAGAGCTCCTGATAATTTTGTACCTTATATATTTGTGTTCATGATGCTTCAAAAAGTCGGAGAAGTGCTGAGTGAAGTAGCTTAATGGTCCACCTAAGAGGGTTTTATGGTCGTCCGAATGAAGGAACGTGACAAGCTGTTCACGTCTGGAAAGGTAATTGACCTTGTTGTAGGTTGAGGTTGTGGGACAATAGTGGAAGCAAGAGCCAAGGCAGACGCCTCAGCCATGAGGACTGAAGTGGACGGCGTTGATGAATGGCCTGAACGAAAATCTCCTGCATCGGTTGGACGTGAAGGTTTTGAATAAAAATCCTGTAACCTTGGCTGAGAGTGTGTGTGGAATGTTCGTCGTCCTGACTTCGTGGATTGTGAATAAAATGGGAGGGTCGAACCCCCGTAGACTGGATCACCGCCGATTGGTTGAGGAGACAACTTGCGAGTGATGTATGGGAGATGTAGGCATGTAGCAACAAAAACTTTAATTCTACCACTAGTAGAGAAACGACTTTCCACGCGCGGGACAAATCTGTGCCAGGGGTGACCTGGAGGACGGGGAGGGGTAAGGATGGTGAGGGGAGCGAAGGGGTGGGGTGGGGAGCGTCGCCACGGGGCCGCGGCCGGGAGGCCCCCTACTCGACGCGATGGGGTTCACACTCTGCCAAAACATTTCTAAAGTTAATCACGTCCTTCCCATGCATATTCATCTCATCTCCAAAAAAATTAAAAATCATAAATATTTACTTTGATACTTTGATAGTAGACAATGAATTCTCGGCCAGAATAATAAACATTAGATCATTATTATATTTTTAAAATTACCAAACCTGATAAATTAAATGAGATCTTAGCATGTACAGGGTGCCTAGCACTGGGTGCTCGGCAAAGTTGCCTTCTTTGCTGAGTGCCCCGTAATGGGTGCTCGCATAGGTTTTTTTTAAAAAAGAAATTGTTTGCCGCGGAGCTCGTGACACAGAGCAGATGTGCTTTTTTCGCAAAAAGAATAATACAAAAAGAAAAGAAAATTTTGCCGAGCCGAGCGTCTCGCGACGCGACGCTCCTCAAAGAGGCAACCATTTTTTGTGGGTTTGAACTAATGTTAGCATTTTTTTTTTTTTGTAAAGAGGCCAAATGCGGTGTGTGCTCGCCAAAGAGCCTCTCACTGTAGAAAAATTCACCAGAGGTTCTTTTACCGAGCACTACGCTCGGCGAAGGACCAGTTTCGTGTAACTGATCCCTGACGTGGAGGTCTTCCGTGGTATATATATGCACGCAAGCACGTCTTCTCGATCAATGGGACTGGACACGCAGAGTAGGATTTTTTAGAAGAGCACACGCAGAGTAGATAGCTCACTTGGTTATTGAGGTGATCTAAATGGTGGACCCTCAACGATCGAGGGAGCTCGGCAATGACGGTGTCATCGCTGCGGCCGTGTTTGCCGTCCTGCTGGTGGCGCTCAGCACGGCCGGCCGTCGTTTGTGCCGGCACCCGGCAGTCCGCTTCTTCGTGTTGGGTGCCTCCATGGTATTCCTGCTGCCTCCGCCATCCCTCCGCCCCATTGAGCAGGGTCAGGGAGGAGTTCAAGTGCTGGAGCTCCAATAATAAAGCCCATGCCTCCAACCCTAGTCCCTCCCCAAGCGGTCGGCACAACCCGGACGTCCAGAATATGTGACGCTCCTCCCGTGGCTCGTGCTCATCCTAACCATCAAGCGCAACGCCAACATGAAAGCGACGGCCGTCACCGCTGCGGCCTCCTTGCCTTCAGACGGTGACGCTAGCGTCGACGGCTACAGGATCAGGCCCCGTGGAGAACCTCGCGGGTACGCCTGGCTGGCCTACCTTATCTTCCTCTGCGTTCCGGTGGCGAAATGGTTGGGCGGTCTCAACAAAGCCATCTTTTTCTTGTTCAGCGCTTGGTCTCGCCAAGCTGTTGCTCGCTGGTTGTTTCTACAGCGCGAGCGGCTCGTTCGCGCTGGGTAAGAACGCGCGCCTTATCGCCGGCTACATGGAGCAGCTCGTCGCCGACGGCGGCCGGGAACAAGTGCCGCGCTACATAGTGATGGGAGAGAAGAAGAAGCACGTCGAGGAGAGCCCTCAGGGATACCGCATAAAGAGTGACGCCCTGCAGGACAGGTTCAGCGGCCTCATCACACTGACCGCGTGTGGCGGCTGGCTGAGCACGGGGATGGCGTGCCGCCGAGAGGGTGGAGCTCAGGACCTCTGCCCTCCCACTGCCCCTTCAACATCCTGCGGCGGCGGCTGTCAGTACCCTCTGGCCGACGCTGGGTCCGCCGAGGCGCTTAGCTTCGTGCTCAGAGGTATGGACAGCGCCGGCACGGGCGGCGCGGACAGGGTGTTCCGTGTCCTCGTGGATGAGCTCTGGTTTGCAAGTGATTTCTACTACTCTCCCATCCCGTTGTGCATCTCGGCGGATGGTGCGCCGCGCTCAACTACATCTGTTCCGTTCTAATCATCGTCGGAGCCGTTGCTGTGGATGTTTTTATCAGTACGAGGGTGTGACTACCCGTCGTACAAGGTAATCACCTACTTGCCCTGTTCACCGTCGTGCTCGTCGAGGCATGGGATCGTCGTCAGCGGCGTGTTCTCCAACTGACCAAGATGGCGCGCTGCTCGGCCACTACATAAGGCACCAGTCGATGTGGGCGCCGATCCAGCTGCGCCCACGCGGCGCTCACTGCGATGCTGCACCTCACGCCGCCGGCGAAGCGTTGGCGGACAAGCTCGACAGAACTCGGTGCTGGAGCTCAGCCGCTTCCGCAGGCGGACCGGGCTTCTCCGGAGCAACTATACGGCAGTTCGGGGCTCATGACGTCCATCCCGGTGTCGCTGTTAGTCATGACGCGGTGCTCCGGTCACCCGGAGGAGCTACGGCCACGGGGACGGGGCGAGCCAAGAGAACAGTGCAGGCACGCCGAGTCGGCGGCGGCAAGGTGGACGCTGACGGGAGTAGCAACACGGAGTCATCCTCGTGTGGCACGTCGCCACGAGGCTCTTCGAGATGAAGTCGACGTCAGCATCGCCGGATATGATCGCCGCCTGCCACCTCTCCTACTACTGCGCCTACCTGGTAGCGGCGGCGCCGGAGCTGCTACCGGATTCCGCGGTGTGGACCAAGAGACGGTACAAGGAAGTGTCCGACGACGTGCGCGCCGCGCTCGGCAGATGGCGGCGTCGACGGCCAGTCAACGACCGCCGAGAGGTATGAACGGCTATTAGCGGAGCTGAGCAAGGCGTCGCGAGACACCGTGCTGCGCGCCGGGGCGGAGCCTCGGCCGGCACCTGGTGGGAAGAGTACGCCGAGGACGAGGCGTCGGCCTGCCGGATCCTGGCCGACTTCTGGTCCGAGATGGTGCTCTTCGTGGCGCCGTCGGAGAATGTTAATGGCCACGTCCAGGCTAGCGCGCGGCGGCGAGTTCATCACGCTCATCTGGGCGTTGCTTCTCCACGCTGGCATCACCACAAGGCCTACTGACACGCCGGGCTGTGCTATCCCGTAATCAGTGGAGGTGAAACATGTATTGTAGTACAACACGGTAGTAAACTCGTGGCGCCTTTTACTCTGTGCTCTATGTTTTTAGTTTATCTGAATGCATGCTCATAAAACTGTAGCTCGTCATTTCATTTCAGGACATAGGTAGGAGGTAAACTATATAGCTCCTCGTACTACCTGCGTACACTGCTACACAGTAGGGATAGTGTATCACTTTTAATCACTGCTACACAATAGGGATATATCACTTTCTTTGTAACATATCCATCAATGTGTTCCAATAAAATTTCATAATAACACAAAATAGTGTGTGACTTTGGTTGTAACACAAAAATGCCGTTTTATAAAAATGTGTTACTAACATTAATTATAATACTACAAAATTAATATTCCAAGCAAAATGTTACAAAAGCGCACTATATTGTGACTCATAAGTAGGACATATAAAATGAGTTCCAAATATATTGCAAGGAAGAAAACCTATGACACTAGTCTGATGTACAATGTATGGATATTGTAAAGCTGCTTTGGAGAAACAAACTGTACAGCCTTTTTTTCCTTTGAATTTGCTTTTGTAAGAGTTAGTGGTATAGATACTTCAAGATGTAATATTCACATTGATCTGAAATTCATATTGAGTCGTATTACTTCAAGACGTAATATGCACATTCTGAAAAATGGGAGTTGCTATATCTCTTTCACAAGAAAAAAATAACCAATATTTTATGCAACGTATAAAATTCTTTGATCATCATCTAATGGTGAGATCTATCATCAATTGTTAGCTAGCATAATTTTTACGATAGCAGACAAGATTAATTAATAATTTTTTTCTATAAAAAACAAGGACAAAAAAAAGAGGTTGTGTCCTAACACTAAGGATAGGGATACATATTTCAACAATTTTATCACAAGAAATAAGAGATAATAAACATTTTTTCTATAGAAAAGCAAAGACAAAAAGAGAGTGGTGTAGGCTACCTCTCCAGACCTTTGATCGTGAACGGACGCAGGACCTTGTCAGACTCAGGACGCGCGTGGTTTTATCGTGTCACAGGTCAATCATTGCGCGCGTGACCCAGGACGCACGTTCCGTCACGTCGCAAGATTTTTTCGAAAGTCTTTCGAAAGATACATAGGAAAAGTGGAAAATGTATGTCCCAAGATATCCCACTTTTCATATTTCTATCATCTCTATTTTCAGTAGCCTGATTTGTATCTCCCCTGTACACAAAGATTAAAATAAGGAATTGAGTGAGTCATCTGGCATTTTTTTTCCCTAAAATATGCTGGTACTGAGAGTGAAGAAACATGAGGCTCTATATACTCTGATTATAAATCAAGGGAATATGTCTTAGCCTTTGATAGCCGATCGATGTTGCTTTAGGGTTTGCGTTTGTATGCTTTTCAACATATCCCCGTGCTCTCTGTAAGATGGATGATGGCTTGCATTTCAGAATGATCAGTTGATTTGAAGAAACAAACTGTTCAAGTTGTCCTTTGTTTGTATGAACTTGCTTTTGTGGGACTTAGTAGCACAATTATTTGACAAATTTTTTAGAACTTGCTTTGTAGTAGGTATAGCACATATGCTGTAAATGTAGAGATGATTCTTTTATTTGAAATAAATATGGCCTTTGAGCCCCTTCATTCTACTACATCTTGATGGTTTACAAGAATCTTGGCATATATGTATAAGCACAGATTTAAAACATCTCAGCATGCTAAAATGGTATCCAGATAAACATCTAACATCATAGCGGTAGGTACTCTAGAGTGAGATATTAATGAACAGAACACGTTACATATTTTCATTGAAATGTAACTTTTTTTAAAACATCTTTAGCATAACCAATAACAGACAAAATCCAGTTATTACAGCGTTTTGATGGCACTACCATTGTAGTTCAAAGTTACACCCGCGACGATCGTCACCCCAGCCGGCCGAACTACCTAACGTAGTCTGAGCACCAGGTTCCAACTTAAGTTTTACATCCCTACTTATCAAAAACTAATCCATAAATATGACCCATTGCTTTTCTTGTAACATGGACTTCTCGCCACAAAGACTGAAAGCAAAGACTGGCCTCCGTCTTCCACAAAGAAACCGGGATCATCCTCTCTCGAGATGGCTAAGGCCCGTGAGCACCCGAGAAGCTTGTAGTTTGAGCTCCATCACCTTCTCCAAAGAACGCTCCTTTTCTGCTCCTGACAGATGACCGTCCATCTTTTGTGTAGTTATATATCCCGTGGAGCAAAGATAGCCATGCCCGTCCACCGATTCCTCCGAAAACATAAATCATTTCTCATTTTCCATAGACACCAAATAGTCGAAGAAGAAAACATATTCAAGATTCCATTTCGTTTATTACTTAACCAGCACTTACCCACGTAATCAATAGAATCACCAAGGTGTATTTTAAAAATACTTCCTATATGAGACCACATTTGCTTTGCTAGCACATTCGAAAAAAGGTGATTCACAGGATTCTATTTCATTGTAGAAAAAAGACAAGTTGATCTTGAATTTTCCTTCCCTTCTAGATTATTATCACTAGTCGAATTTTGTTTTTACTTAAAGCCATAAAAAAACATTGTACTCTAGGGGGAGGGATTTTAAGATCCCGTGATAGTTGATGAAAAGATAGGGGAAGAATATCTCTAAAGTTAACAACTTGTACAAAGATTGTACACTATAAATTCCATTAGAGGTAAACTTCCAAACTAAAGAATCTTCCTCATCAATTAGATTTATAGTTGTGGCTAGCCGATACACTTCATTCCACAACTCTAACATGTGAACATCTCGTCGATCTAATGAAGTACATTTTAAAAATGGCTATCCTGGCCAGGATTGGACACTGAGAATTTTTCTCATTGACTCCATCTATAGATTTTCCAAGACTGCACAGCTAACCGAATTATTTTACCCAATTATCTTTCCCAAAACCCTCACTTTTTTTCCCATTCCCAATACACCACTTATGTCTTCATTTTGGCAGCTTGAGCTGCCTACATGAAGCCCTTGAAGAAAGGTGATGCTCCTAAAGTAATTGTTTGGAAGATGTTAACCTTATTAGTTCTATATTTGAAATCAACCATCTCCTTCCACAGTTTATTTTTGTCATGTTTATATCTTGTTAGCCAAGAAGCTAAAAGGCAGATGTTGAGATCTCTAAGATTTGGAATTCCTAACCCTCGTATTCGATTAGTTTTTGAAATGTAACTTCTTGCAGACAACGATATTGCGGCATCTTTTGGGCGTCTTGGTGAACTCCGAGTAAAGATATGTAAATCCTCCTTGGATGCAAGTTGCAGTGGCAGAAGATTGCTCAACCATTCAAAAAACAAAAACAGAGCAAGCTGTGGCTTCCAAGCAGCTGCCAACTGAAAAATATTACGCGCACCCCGACACCATCCCCGGACCAGTCGGCGAAGACTTGTGCTCTGCAAGTCCACGCCCATCCTGCCGCGGCGGCGACACTCGCAAATCGAGATCCGGAGCAGACCGATCCGGCCGGCGAGATGGACCTGTAGGGTGCCCTGTCGGGCATGGTGGACGCACTGCCGGGGAAGCTCGGCGAGCTGCTGAGCAGGAGTATGCGTTGCTCTCCGGCGTCCGCGGCGACGTCCTCTTCCTCCAGGCCGAGCTGTTAAGCATGCGCGCCGCCATCCAGCACTGTGAGTCCTCGACCACCACGACTCCCAGACCACTGATGGATCGGCTCGTCCGCGAGGTCGCCTACGACATCGAGGATTGGGTTGACCTCTTCGGCATCCGCGTCGACGGCGGCGCCCAACCCACTTCCGGGTTTCGTGCCTGGTTCCGTCGCGGTATGGACAGTTAACGGCGCTCCCCGCCCGCCACACCATCGCGAGCGAGCTCCAGGGCCTCATGAGCGCGTTCTTGATTAGCGAGCAGCGGAATCGCTACAGGCTCGGCAATGACCAGCACCACGTCGCAGCATCCCCTTGATCCCAGGCTTTCTGCGCTCTTCGTCGACCCCGGAAGCCTCGTCGGTTTGGGTGGGAAAGCGGAGGATGTGTCCAAGATTGTCATGGACGCCGGCGGCAGCGGCACTAGCGAGCCGAAAATCTTCCATTGTCGGGATGGCCGGCTCAGGGAAGACGACGCTCGCCAATGCAGTGTACCAGCGTCTTCAAGCAGACAACACCTTCCAGTGCAAAGCTTTTGTCTCCATCGGACCGAAGCAGGACATGGTGAAGACAGTCATGACATGCTCAAACCCAGCGAACGGCACCAAGGAGGCGAGGACATTAACCAACTCATCCAAAGGGTGAGAGAAATACTGAGAAGAAGAGGTATGCCTACTTGTCTAGCATGGCCTGAATTTTTCAGAACCAGGCTACAGAATCAAGCTGATTTGGTAATATTTTGCTTCATCTGTGCATCCTTTTGGACCATTTAACAGGTACCTCATTGTGATTGATGATCTATGGAGTAGTGAACAATGGCGAGCAATAAGTTGTTGTTTTCCAGACAACAATCTTGGTAGTAGGATAATCACCACAACCAGAATGATGCGCTGCTCCACCAATCATCATTCCGGTTCAAGCAAATTTGTTCACAAGATCGCCTCCTTACTGACAATGAAGCCGAGGAATTGTTTCTAAAGAAAGCTTTCAGCAGTCATAATGGTTGCCCACAATATCTGAGGATGCTTTTAGAAAGGTTCTGAGAAAAGTGCTGGCCTCCCACTTGCTGTGGTTAGCATAGCGCCAAGCTAGCACAGAAGCAATCAAGAGATGAATGGGAAAAGCATGGATTGAACTTGCTATGCAGTTCACATCCAGATGAGTCAGATAGGCTGAAGCAAATACTGATCTTAGCTACAATGATCTACAGCCACAACTCAGGTCAGGTCATGCTTGCTGTATCTGAGCATATTTCCTGGTAATTTAGAAATTGAGACAGAGCGCCTAGTGAGGAGATGGATTGCTGAAGGATTCATCGCTGGAAGCAAAGAGGAGACGGCAATCAGTTACCTGAATGAGCTAATTGGCAGAAACTTGGTACAACCATTGGGTCTGAACCGTGATGGTATCCCAAGGCGTTGCAGAGTCCACCCAGTGATATATGATTTCATTGTTTGCAAGTCCATGGAAGACAACTTTGCCACTCTGACGGATGCTCAACAAATCCCAAACAACAACAGAACTGTCGGCCGGGCTATCCCTAAATTTGAAGAACAATAGCAAAGGAAGATCAACCTGCAGCCCGAAATGAGTCTACTGACTTATCTCATGCTCGCCAGTCACTGTCTTGGTCACGCCAGTGCCACCCCCCGCCTGACTGATCTGAAAGTGGTGCGTGTGTGCTGGACCTTTGAAGGCTGCAATGGTCCTGTGTGCTTGGATGGCCTATGCAAGCTGGTGCTGTTGAGGTACCTGAGCCTCAAAGGCACTGATGTCAGTAAACCCAGATGAAATTGGGGATCTAAAGTGCTTGAGACACTTGATGTGAGGTCAACAAAGGTGGAAGAGCTGCCTCCTAGTATTGTCAGGCTTGAAAAGATAATGCATTTGCTTGCTGGGAGTGCCAGGCTTCCTTGTGGGATGCCAAAGATGAAGTACATACAGTCATTGTCATGCGCTGGTAACACCAATAGCTCTGCCAGCTTCGTGGAAGAGTTCAGTAAGCACGATAACTTGAGGGAACTGGAACTGTATTATTATGCAACTGAAACGCCTGGAAATGAGAAGCAAATCGTTTTCCCCGTGAATGGGCCCAGACTGTTAAACAACTGTGCATCCGTGCACATCACCATCTGTAACATTTGAGCCCCGCTGCAGACGGCAAAGGTCCAAGCACTCGAGCTGAGGTTCAAGAAAGGCCGTGCTGATGAATCAAGTGGTGTGTCTGGCTTAGAGCATCTGTCGAGCCTGGAAGCATTTGGTCCTCGAAGTTTGAGAAGCATGATGCAGGCGCCATGGCTTACAGTTCATGCAGTGAGGAAGGCTGCTGAGGGGCTGCTTCTAGATCATCAATATATCACTATAAAGGTGGATGGAAGAACTACTAATGCATTGAGGATTGAGGAAGAGGTAAGTTACACCTATAAGCTTTATCACAAACAGTGTAACGCTGCCTGCTGATTCTGTCATTCAGTGTCTAAGCACTTCAACATGCGATACATTCATGGTTTAATGAAAATGTTAAGATTCTAAGAATGTTTCAGTTTCCCGTGCTGTAAACTTTCTATTTAATGATGTGTAACTCATTTATATTTTTCAAGATGTTTTCTGCCACGGTTCTTGCTTGGGGACCCTAAGTTCTTTGAATGGTTTTGACATCGTTGTGAAACTGCACGACTAGATGGACAGAAAAGATAAAATAGAACCCTGCGCCGCGCCCCAAACCTTTTCCACTAATGCCGGGTGTCCTCCCTTCTCCTCCTCCCATCACGCCGGGGTTGAAGGGAGTGGGGATCCATCGCTTTTTAATAAGTTTTTTCCTAGTTGATCTAGTCTTTAAGGTTTAAGGTTTCTCCGAGATCCAATTGAAGAGATTAGCTACGGCGTAAGGGCGCCGGCCAAGATCATCGATGGAGCAATGGAGCATGTCGCTCGCCGGTGATGGCAAGACAAAAAGACATCACTATTGATGGAGAATAAGGTATCCGCCCTTTCTTTTTTTTCTTGCTATGGTTCTATGCCCATGACGGATGAGCTTAGTGAGATTTAGTTTTCCAACGATATCTATCCGATGTCTCTTGGACTTGTGTTCTCATGACGACCCGTGAAGGTAACGACGATGAGTTCGACGACGCATCGGGCGCGCCAATTTCATTCTCTCGCTTGCATGTGGAGTTTTAGCAGCTATTATTTTTTTTGCAAAATTGATGGGTATAAGGATGACGACCGTCGTGACCCAAATATTGGGCCCCCGGCATTCTCCTCCAAACAACGAATCCGCCGCCCGTCAAGGCCCAAAGCAAAACCTAGTCCGCTTATCATCCCGCATAAGAGGACGGCCCGACGTGACGCATGAACCAGGCCAAAGAGCCACGACGCATACATAACGACGGATTCGCCCATGGATCGGCCTACAAACGCCGCCCATTGCGGCCCAAACGAGTCGCCACGATTTAAAAGAGCTTCGCTACGCCACGGGCGACAAGGTCATGAACCTTTATAAAGACGACGACCCGGACGCTCCATGTTATCTCCATACCAACCAAGGCACGGGGCAGCCTGCATCTTCGCTCGCCCCAGACGGGCCTAGCTCACCGGGGCCCCGGAGAAATCCTCCGCTGGGCCCCGAGGGTGGCCTAGCTCACCACCCTGGGCTAGAGTCTCCGCCTCGCCTCGAGGGAGACCTAGCTCTCCGTCCCTGGGCGCAGGTAGCCCCACCGACTCACCCAGGGTCGCATACCTTCGGGCATGGGAGGTTCCGGCCTGAGGAAGGGAAACCGCCGCATTCAATGCGGTTAGCATCTGCAGACGAGGCGCCGCCATCGACTACGCCACCAAATCGGCCTCGCGAATCGCCTCCCAATCCGGGGCTTGATGGGACACAAGGTCAATCTGCGGACGTATTACGCCGCCCAAAGACGGGAAACCGTGACGACAATCGCTCATTTCCCGTAGCACCGCCAAGACGCCACGCTGGGCCGCACTCGCTCTCGACACGCATAGCCGCGAACCACTGACCGCCCGCCATGGATCGGCGGAGGGACGCCACGCATCCTGGCCGCACCAGGACGCACGCCCATCATCGGATCGGACGCGTGTCGCTTCCTTTAATGCCAGCCAACCAACCCCTCGCCGCAAGACATGCAACTAGTATGGCCTCGAAATTAGCCACCTAGGCATCCACCTATGTAAAACATTACTTCTCTCTCTTCCTTCTATAAAAGGGAGAGTAATGCCCCATTAGAAAGGGGAGGATTTTTTCCGATCCCGAGATCTTCCACCGCACGACGTAAGCATAACCACTCACCACCACCACGATCGTGGGGCTTGAGACCGCTCTCCCTCACACCGCTTGTAACCCCTACTACCAGCTCACCAGCGAGGTAACACGAGCAGACACACCCCCGCCGGACGTAGGGGCCCCGCTGGCCCGAACTGGGTGATAAACTCGCCGCGGTCCGCGGTGTCCATCTTGGCGCCTACGCCATCGGTGAGGAGGCACACGCATACAAATTCCTTTATTGCCGCAGACCGAGGCACCCCCGCCTTTAACGCCGACGCTGGCGCGCCGTAGGAGCGCCGTGTGTAACTGCATCTCCGCCAGGCCTCATGGCGTTCACTCCGTTTCACCCCGCCGCCGTGAGCACGAGCCCCGCGCTGAACACCACCGCTCTTCCTGGACCGCCGGCATTCGTGGCGCCGGCCACAACTACGATGATCCTTCCGCCCGACTACGGCCGAAAGCGAGGGCGCACGCCGCAGCCGGCTGCCTATCATCACGGCCGACGGCGAGGCTGCAGGACTCCACCAACAAGACGAGGCATCCAAGCAACGATTCTCGATCCGTCGACGCGTCCCTGCCGACTGCCAGGAGGGCTCCCAGAACCCTAGGCCCCGGAAGATCCATATCCCACCGCGGGCAGATATTCCGAAACCCCAATCGCGGGAAGACCCATCCGCTTCGTGGTACCGAAGGAACCTGGAATCCACGCCGGCTGGAGACTTCCCTGGCCGGCCGCGAGGAGAGCGCTGGGCCGCACTCCCGCCGCCCTCACTGGGAACGCTTATCCCATGGACAATCACCTGACGACAGTGTATCCTCCAGAGGATGCCGCGCTGCGCTCTGCTCCACTTTCCCTCGCCCGTGCACTGCTGGGGCCTCGGTCCTCGAATTCACGGACTCGCTTCTACCGGCCCCGAGAACGTGAACTTCCTTCTACGCTGCTCGCACTCCTGCACCGACGACGCAGGATGACTACTATGACCCCACGCTGGAATGCTTCAACGCCGGTTCCGCCAAGATGGCTAGCTTCACCGACGCCTCCGACGAAGAGGATGCGACATACCGCCGCTGACGAGCTCCCGTGCGACCGGCAGCTTTTCCGCCTGCCGCTTCAAGAAAGCGGGCGCTTACCGCCACGGGCCAGTAACGCTGCAGCCTACGGATCTACAAGATCGGATCCGAAGCAGTAGTCCGCGACGATCGCGACGATCGGAGCGTAACATCCAAAGGGAGCAAGTCTCTCGAAAGCAAGCCCCGAGAGCACCTCAGCTCATAACGGCGGCGAACGCGCGACCCGCCGAGTACCTCCACTCCTGTGCATAGCGCCCCGCTAATGCAGCCGCCACGGTGGCGCCGCCATGCTAGTACGCTGAAATGCCCGAGCCCTCCACCGCCGAGGGTAGGCGCGATTCGCGAAGCCGACGTGCCGGTGTCCGAGGGTGAGACCCTTATGGATCATGAAAGACGGGCGCGCCAACTCCGACCGGGCGAGTTTTCACGGGCGAATCGGAAGGGCCTTATTTCATCGCGAAATCCTAAGGCCCGGACCTACAAGTCGGCTAAGAAGAAGAAGGGCTTAAGTCTACCCAACGCTTTTGGGAACATAGAACGCCTACGCCGCTTCTACTCCTTAAATTTCGCACTAGAAGTCAAACACATGTGTTTTTTCGCCAATAAAAGATCTACATCTTTTATGAAAAAAGTGCTTCTCGTGCATACCTTAAGGAGTCTTAGCCTCGTCCAAGACAAGACTAAAACTCCCTGGGCTACATGGGGACCCCCCCTGGGACCCCCTCTCCTTTTTTTTTCAAACTTTTTTCAAGGAAAACTTTTTTTTGGCGCGACACTCTAATTGATCGCTTGAGTCACAAGGTCGTGCACGCACAAATCCCAAGTGAGATAGCCGAGGCAAACGGACCGCCCTCAGTGGCACCCGTGATGGACCGGCCCTAGTGGCATCCATGTTCACTATCTCACCTAACTGAGAAAGCGTTTAATTGGCCACACAATGAACGAAATTTGAGGAACGCAACTTTGCATAAAATACACCCACAGGCCATGACCACGGGCAGCATTGTCGCTTATGTACAACCTTCTCACAAACTTAACTTTTTCGTACAAGGAGAAGTCACGGCGCGCGGGCCTCGGCCCACTGGCCGCTACAAGGCGCCGACGAGAAGCAACCCTGCCGCTGGCAACATCCTGGTGGCTTCCCCGAGGGTGGCGCGGGCCCATCGACGGTTCCTGAGATGGCATCCAACATTCGTGATCCTCCTCATAGGTTGACTCTATGGGGAGTACGGAGGGCACACCTCGCCCTCGAAACGAGGCCAACCGGTCGCAGCCGCCGTCCACAAAGGTGTACAGCCTCGGTTGGCGGCATCGGGCGCATCCTCTCGGGCCGGGATCGACCACACCGCTCGGGCTGCCGAGCCGAAGAAGAAGCCACCCGCAACGCCGCCCAACGCCTCGGAATTCACGGAAGTGAGAGCGTAAGACGCCATACACGTCCGCACGCCGACCGGCATGCCTTGAGTTTCGACCCGAGGTAGCCACCACCGCCAAACGCCAGCATGGCCGAGGCCAACCTTCAGTTGTCCGCCCCAAAGCGGCGATGAAGTCCGGATTGTGGCTTCTTCCCAGCCCCGGTACGACTTCTCGCCTCGCTCCACTTTCGCGCAAGCGTGGCCGCTGTGTTCACAGCTCGTCCGCCTTTCTCCGCTTCGCGACGAAAGCACCCAAATCAAGTTAGTAAGAGGAGGCGATCAAGGGCTTACAAAGCTCGCCAAGGGAGAAGATATACCTTGACACCGCACCGCCAAACTCCCAAAGATCGTGTTATGCTCCTCCTCAAGGAGCGAACACTTCGAGCCGCCTCCTTCTCCTTCCTAAGGGTCTCACCTGACACCGCCGATGCGGGGTATTCGTGGCGGTCGCACGCCTCCGCCCCGCTTCGCCGCTCCTCCCGAGAACTGCCCCGCTCGTCCCGAGCCTCCTTCGTGACCTCGGAGAGACCGGCCCGCTCTCAAAGTCTCGGCTCATCCGAGCCGGCCTCCGGCCGCCGCCGTGGCAGCCCCGACCCGACCTTGACGAGCCTCGGGCCCTCCAAGGTCCGACCGCCGGACCCTTCCTCCCAAGCAAGAGCGGGGGCCGAGAGCTTCGCCGGCCCGGGTCGGCCGCCTCGGTCCGCCCGAGGGCATCCCAGCCTCAGACATTCCGCTGAGGAGCTCTGACTTCTCCCGGCAAACCGCCGAGATTCCGCGACAAAGACACGCCCAGCCATGGCATATACGCGAAAGAAAACGCGGCGCGTAGTAACGTTCAAGACACTCACCGCATCGGCCTCCCGTGAGACGCCTCGGTATGGCGGCCGCCGATCTTCGCAAGGCCATCGGGCGCACCCACCGGCGGATCTCGCCGTGAGTCCTCCACGCGCAGACCTCGGATCGATCATCGACCACCACGGGCGCCGACCCCCGCACCTCACCCAAGGTCGAGGGAGGACCGCCTCTGGCTCGGTCGGGCTCAGAGGGAACATCTCCTCCACCGGCAGCCCTCGCAGCCTCGTGGAACCCGACCAATAAAAGTCCAGGGCCCTTCGCTCGCCGACCACGTCACGCCCTCTCCATCGCCGAAGACGACGCCGCCAGGGCCGCTCTCACCCAGCGCATGAAGCATGGGGGAAGTCGGGTTGTACGCCTCGCGGAACCCCCGTGCATCGACGAGAGTCGGGCCAAGAAGCGGTGACTTTCGTCCCTCCGCCAAGAGCTCCTCTTGAGAAAAACTCCCCAACAAAGGGGCCCTGCCCTGGGAGGGGCGGCGGCGCCACGGCTCCTCGAATGGCACCATCTCGCTTCCCGCGACCGAAGAAGGCCATACGGCACGGCCGAAGCTCTCCCGGTCGATCACCATCGGCCGGGCGTATCGACCCGCCATCGCTACTCATGGGCTCAGCGCTCACTCGGGTGGCTCTGCAGCTCGCCGGTCCGACCTCTCTGGGGCTCGGGCGGCTAACACCACTGGGGAGCTCGACACGGGTGCGGACGACGTTTGGTCGACGCACTCTCGGCTCGGCCCCACCAGGTCGACGCGCCGCCTTCGTGGCCTTCTTGGGGTGCAGTGTACAATGCGTGGCCCCCGCTCCCTCGAGACAAGCACACGCCGAAAGAAGCTTTAAAACATCAAAAGGAAACCAACTCCCGAGGCATCAAGAAACTTACGAGGCCCGAGGAATCGCCGGGCGGGGCGGGCCAGGCGCTGAGAAGACGCGACTGGCGCTGCACTTGACGCGATCGGGCCGCCTCCCCCACGGCCCTCGCACGCACGGGAGCCGCCGACGGGGTCACCGCTTCTTCATCCAACAGCGCCTTGGCGGCGCCGAGGTTCCTACAACGGGGCACCGCCTTTTCCCCGCCGAGCTTCACCATGTAGCCAAGGCACCCACATCGTGCAACCCCCTCGCCGCCACTTGTGGACCGGGACTCCGGCCGAGGAGCTCGCGCCGCTGGTCCTAAATACCCCCGACGCGACGCTCGGGCTCGTGAACGGCGACCCGACAGTCGGGAACCCATGGCTCGCTTCTATCCGAAGCCGCCACGCCGCCATCCGACGAAGTCATAACTCATCCTCCGGATTCTCGCCCCCTCGGTGGTTGAGGTATCGTGACTCGCCCCTGCCTCTCGCCGCTGACTCGAATGGGTTGGCGTGCTGGCCACGCTTTTTTCTTTCTTTCCTCCTCCTTCGCTCTCTCGCCGCTGCTCGCTCCGAAGCCCGCCACGCCCGCGCATCTAGATCGGGCACAAAAGTGAGGAGAGTCGTGGATAGTTCAAACGACTCTCGCAAGAAGAAAAATGAGAACCGCCATGGCAAATACAACAAGGGCAATGCAAGAACACCGAGGCCGAGCAAGCACTTACCAAGGAGATGTATCCGCGAGTGGGACGATTCGGGATGTCCGATGTTGACGGGTATTGACCCCAATACCTTCCCTCACCCTCTTGGCTACGTGCCATCGGTGAAAGCGTAAGAGGCGTACATCCCGACTCCTCAAGACCAACGGCCGAGGGGGTCATTCGTTCATGGGCAAAGGGCGAGCCATCGCTGGCAAAGACCCGACAACCGATGGAAAGCGGCGACCACGGCCGGGCGTTTCACCTCCTCCTTTCTGAGCCGCCAAGACCGCCGCCTCAAGCCCTCCAACCGAATGATCCAACCGAGGCGGGACCCTAGTTCCACTTAACCGACGCCGTTTTGAGGACACGCCAGCTGTGGCGCGGGAAGCGTTTCTCGCCATCAGCGGAGGTAGAACCACCGATCTTGCCACCCTTTATTAGAGGTGGTGAGCTTGAGACGATAAAACCCATCACCGGGTTTCAGCCTCGGCCGGGCTCCGGATCGACTGGGAGCGCCAGAACCGCCGACGCCGCAATGCCCTCCGTGGCTTGCCCCCGCGCTATCGGCAGCGGTGAGATCCGCCTTGAAGAACCACAACCGGGAGGTCCTAATGCGGCTCGATCCCCGTGAATCCTCGCAAAGGGTGACAAAGATGGCGGCCTCGAGATCGAAGGGGGCGTGTGGTGAAGCCGACGCCGTAGTAGTGGAGGACGCCCGGATGAATCGGCCCGCCGGCATCCCAACCCCACGCCGATGAAGATCCATCAAAGCTCAGCACATAGCCGCTGGAGGGTTAGGCTCCCTCCTCCGCCAATGTGGAGCAATCCACTCCGGCCGCTACAGCAGACGGCGGCGGGACGGCGAAGCCCTCCCACCAGCACAAGCTTCTCTCCGCCGCTGCCGCCCCGCCACGCGCTGGCATCGAGCACCTCCTTCGCGCCATCGCTACCGCATCGCGCATGGACGAACGGGAGACAAGGAACAAAGAACCGCCGGGCAACACCGCTCACACGAGCCTAAGGCAAGTGAATCTCTCCTTAATCTCTCCTACTCTTCTTTCTATCTCCCGATTGCCGCAAAGAAGAAGGCAAGAAGGCGTATGGCAAGAACAAAGGAGTAACTATCCACACGCCCCTCGGCCGAATTCTCGTGTTTATAGGAAAGGGTAGGCAAAACCGCCTACCGGCAAAAATCAACTCCCCGGAATGGACGGCCCACGATGGAACGGAAACCGCCATCCAACCTCAGCCACCACATGGCGGAGCCGCCGGAGGCATTAATGCACCTTTGACGGTGCTCTCGACACACCCCGACAAGAAGCTACGTGGCCAAGGCCCCATCTGGATCGGAACAGCACGCCGTCCGTGCGGAGAGGAGACGCCGTTTTCCGTACCTGGGGGTAAAACCGCCCGGCCATCCATATCAAAGCAGCGCCCGACCCTATGGGGCAAAGTCGGGCCCCGATGACGGTTCCCGCCATGAAACCAAACGAGCCGGCCGACGCAGACGCCAACGCACCCACCTTACGCCTGCAGGTTACCAGCCGGGCCCGCATGGGGTTTCTTGCCCGCTCGTGATGACCCGAGCCGTGGATGATGGAAATGCACAACCGCTATACCCGCCCCCGGCCTGATTTCCGAACGTGTTTAAGGCTCCACGGTGCCGCTATAGAGATGTCCCATCCGTGGAGGCTTCCACAGCCCCTGTGGGGTTGGTCCGCCCAAACCCCGAGATCCGCTAAGCGGTCCGTAGGTTCTCGCGGGGTGAACTCGATCACATAGCCGACCCTTGCCCCGCAAGGCACGGGCACCCCGCTTTAAACCGACCGCTATAACGCCACCGAGCATGTCACATTCGCTTACGTGGTATTGTGGCATGTCTCCCTCCCTCCTCCCTTTCTCGAGGGCGACAGAGGAGCGCATACTAAAGTCGAGAAGCCGGGTCGCATCTTTTGACATAAGCTGGCCCTCGGCTGCCCACGCGAAAAACCGGAATGCATTCGCACAAACAAGCGCAATTTAAGAGTCGCTTTCAGCCTTTGCAAGCGAGGTAAAAGACTCAAGGAATCCGCCCATTCCATTCGAGGCCCTCGGACTTCACTGAACGCCGCGCAACACAAGACCCATTGTAGACGAAACCACCCCCGGAAGAAATAAGGCGATTTGAAACGCACAATCCCCGGTAATCCACATTCGCCGGGCTTCAAGGTTTGGGACCCAAATATTGGGCCCCGGTGACATTCTCCAAACAATGAGAACCGCCCGCTCAAGGCCCAAGCAAAACCTAGTCCGCTATCATCCCGCATAAGAGGACGGGGCCCGACGGACGATGAACCAGGCCAAAGAGCCACGACGATACATAACGACACGGAGTCGCCCATGGACGCCCCACAAACGGCCCACAAGCGCCCAAACGGAGTCGCCACTTTATTTAAAAGAGCTCGCTACGCCACGGCGGACAAGGTCATGAACCTTATAAAGACGACGCACTGACGCTCCATGTCATCTACAAACAATCCAAGGCACGGCTGTTCTGCACTGCTTTCGCCTGAATCAGCCTAGCTCACCAGTCCCGGAGAAATCTCCGCCGTCCCGAGGGCGGCCTAGTCACCACCTTCTCGGCGAAAATCTCCCGCCTCGCCCGAGGAGACCCACCCTCTCCGTCCCGGGCGAGGTAGCCCCACCGACCACCCAGGGTCGCATACCTTCGGGCATGGGAGGTTCCGCCTCGAGGAAGGGAAACCGCCGCGATTCAATGCGCGCTGCATCTACAGATAGCAGGCGCCATCGACACGCTCAGTCAATGGGCTCGCGAATCGCTTCCCAATCCAGTTGATGGGACACAAGGCTGAACCAGGACGTATTACGCCGCCCAGCACGGGAAAACCGCGACTATTAATCGCTCATTTCCCGGCGGTACCGCCAAGACGCCACGCTGGGGCCTCCCCCGGCCTTCGACACGCATAGCCAGAACCACCGACCGCCCTCGCCATGCGACGGAGGGACGCCACAGATCCTCGGGCCGCATCAGGGGACGGCAGACGCCCATCATCTGACGGACGCTGCGTCTTCATCGTTTACCGCCAGAAGAACCAACCCTCGCCACGCACATGCAACCAAAGATGGCCTCGAATTAGCCACCTAGGCATCCACCTATGTAAACATTACTTCTTCCTTCTATAAAAGGGAGAGTAATGCCCCATTAGAAAGGGGAGGATTTTTTCCGATCCCGAGATCTTCCACCGCACGGACGTAAGCATAACCACCACCACCATTTATCGTGGGCTTGAGACCGCGTCCCTCACACCGCTTGTAACCCCTACTACGAAGCTCACCTTTGAGCCGAGGTAACACGAGGGTGACACACCCCGCCGGACGAGGGCCCCGCTGGCCCCGAATCCGTGATAAACTCGCCGCGGTCCGCGGTCCATCTGGCGCTACGCCATCGAGGGAGGAGGAGGCACACGCATACAAATTTTTATTGCCGCACTGAGGCACCCCCGTTTTAACGCAACAACGACGGTGGATGGTGAGATGGCCCTGCTCGCTCATATCGGAGCTTGTGTCCGCGGGTATATCCGCTTGGGATGGTGATCCTAGATGGTGGAATTTATGGCTTTTTCAAGGTTTCTTGTCTCCCATCAATGGAGGTGGAGTAGTTTGGTTTATTTTTATAATGAGGATGTAACTCGCTTTTAGTATCAATGGAATTTTTCCTTATCGCAAAAAAAAAAAACCCTTAAAATTAATTTTTCAAACTATCTTAAAAAATTGGTTTGGCACCCTTTATAGGTCCTTATATAGGCACTCATTAATAGAGCCTCATTATTATAGACCGGGTTCCTCTGTTGATCATTAAAAGATACAGACTGTCTTAAACCGATAACCTCTTTTGATAGTTGATTAAAATTGTGGACATGATTACCTCTTTTAATAGCTGATTAAGACCATGGATAGTTTAAGATGACCGCCTCTATTAATAAAGAGTAAAATGCACTGTAGGCCCATGAACTTGCACCGCTGGGCCAAATAGGTCCATCACTAGGAAACCAGATATCTGACCTCTCAAACTTGCGATCCCGTTCACTCCAGATCCATCCACCAAAACCAGCCCAGTTTTTGCTGATGTGGCATGTCCACCGTGGATTGGGCTCGTGCCATTTATCAAAAACAACCCCAATCCTACTTACACGACGTCGGTTGTGCGCGGCGCTGCTGCAGCGGCACTAGGTGCAGGAGCTCGACCACCGGCATCGGCTATACGCTGGGATTCCGCCGTGGCTGGCCATCAGAGCCGCCGTGCGCATCTCCATCGTCACAGCGGAGGTCGACGGAGACCGTGACGGAGGAGACAGCGTACAGTTGCACCTCGGTGTTTGTCGGACGACGGAGGGCGCTAGCATGGACACGCAAGCGCCGGTTGGGCGCCAGCATGCGCCCACGATTTAGCGGCGGGAGCTCACGGTCCCCGCCGACGGAGACGCGGTGGGCTAAAGCTGGACGGCGACGGGCCCGCCTAACAGTCGCCAACGCCGCGTCAGCTCGCATGGCCGCTACTCGATGCCCGTGGAGATGCCACTGCGATTGCTCAAGGGAGGCATGGAGTAGATGGCCGGCTCGCCAACCACCACACGCCGCGGAGGAGGACACCTCCACGGGCGGCGCAGGCAGAGCCTACGCGATGAGGCGAAGTGG
The DNA here is from genome assembly GCA_015847255.1 of Hyparrhenia diplandra. Lineage (NCBI taxonomy): Eukaryota > Viridiplantae > Streptophyta > Magnoliopsida > Poales > Poaceae > Hyparrhenia > Hyparrhenia diplandra. The sequence continues at coordinate 27,235 of JADLZK010009925.1, forward strand.
CCGGGCGGAGCACGCCACGTCCGTGAGACGGAGCCCGCGTGCACGCCTAAAGCAGCTGACCTCGCCGCGCCCTCGCGACGGGCCAGGTGGAGCCTGCCGTGGCACGTGATGACGGGGACGATGGTGAGACGACGACGACACGCCCAGCTCACCAAAGCATTTGTAATCCAGATAATAGATCGGCCGTCAGCCCCTAAAAGAGATTTGTATACGACAATATTCCTTATCCACCCGAATGGCATAAAAAAATGTAGGATCCTGTAATTGTTTATTTCTCAGATATTTAGAAAATGTTTGTGCATCATTGGCTTTGGCATTGTCTCAAGGCCCACACCAACGTTATAGCAATCTATCTTACAAAATGGTATTTTGTCTTCCCTCCATAATGCTCTTTCATGAAATAAAAAACTTGGGCCGGCTTCATTCCAACATGTCAGACCGGTCCAATTAATTGTCTATCCGCTTCTATAACCTCTCGTTGGGACCTCATGTGCCTTATTAGGACTAGCAAGATAATGGTTATGCTCTAGTACAACCTTTGCATTGTCCAAAAGATTTTCCTTGCTGATACTAAACTGAACACGATGCCACAACCGGTCCTTGTAATATCCTTTTGTGATTGTTCATTCCTTCGATACCCTTGCCAGCTTGCAAACTAAAAATTTCTAATTTAGACTACCATCCCGGCGCTCGACGAGCTCTTTCTAACATCAACCCAAATAGTTGTTGTACATCTCATAGGCCTTTTTCTCGGATTCAAATGTCATTCTGTCCGATTCCGCTAGATTGGGCCGGAATTGACACGTGTTCGCCGACCGCTGAAGCTCCCCGAGATGGCGACGGGCTGCAATTTTCGCCGGCGGCGACAAGCAGCAGCAAAGAGCAACGAGGTGGAGGGAGGAGCCGCGGGGGGGGGAGGCGGCAAGGCGGCGGCGCTGGTGCAGGGGAGGAGGAGGCCAAGAGCCTAAAAACGATAGATATGTTTTATTTGCTTGCTTATCCCCTAGAGATTACATGCCTCTTGCTTATATAGCCCGACTAGTGGGACTTGTAATCTAAGCAATCTCTATAAGGTTCCCTTTATAATGACTGGGATACCTTTTTATAAGCAACTCCTATTTTATTATTTCCTAATAAGGGTCTCCTTATAGATGAGATAGCCCTTGCACACCAAAAAATTACCTAAGATAATCCTAACTTGAAAGCGAAGCAAACTCGAGTCGTGACGAGAGAGGGAAAGCGGAAGCGGAGGGCCGCCCCCCCAGGCGCGCCCGCGCGCCCCTGGCCGGCCTGGGCCGGTCCGTCGCGTTTGGGCCCAATTAGCCACTCGGGCCGCCCATTCTCGTTCATGACATCTCCCACCGTTCGACGAGGCGGCGCGTCCATGTGCCCAACCCACCACGCAGTGGCGAAGGGCAGACCGATCGTGGGAGGTAACCACTCCAGGCCCGAAGTAGAAGACGAAAGAGGACCGCACTTGCCGTTGTCGTCGCTGTGCATAATCGGCGTCCTTGTCGAAGGAATGAGAAGTCGAGGTGGAGGTCGCTGAAGTAGATGTTGAACTTGAAGCTCAGCGGGGGCTGACGAAGGACGTTCCGCCCATGCACGATGCATGACGGAGGCGCTGGAGGGTCCCGCATGCTCGATCATCTGGCGGGTCGGGCGGAGGAGACGCAGGTGTAGGTCGTCCCAGATCGTCACCTTAGCATGGAGTTGCCTGCAGAGACGGACGGGTCGACGCGGGGCAGCGAGGAGGTGAAGTCGAGGAGGCAGCCGTAGAGGAGGTCGCCGGGGCGTGCTCACGGGCGCCCCAGCCGGATCTCCTGGCGGCCCATGCCGCGACCGACGGTGACGCTCCCACGCGGAAGAAGACGCCGCCGTTGTTGTCGAAGAGGAGGACGGTGGCACCCCTCGATCCGCCTCGTCGGGGCGTGGCTGGAGAAGAAGGACGCTTGCCAGGAACGCCTGATCCTCCCCGGGGACGACGGGGAGATGGAAGCCCACCGCGACGCCATGCGCCGAACGCTTTCCCCCGCCAGAAGTCCCCGAGAAGCTCAAGGGCAGGGGATGTAGTAGCGGTGGAATTACCTCACGATGCCATAGTGGAGGCTCCACTCTGGCCTGAGCCCGCAGCTCGATGGCATTGGAGATGATCCCGAGCTCCTTGTTGGTCGTCGCGGGCCGTGCAGGGCCCGCGATCATGCGCCGCTCGACGCCGTCGCCGATGTCATCCATAGCAATAGTGAGACGCCATCGGCCCATGCGATCAACCAGGGCGGCCATGATATCGTCGTCGATGTTGCCGGGTAGCCGTGGTGGCTTTGCCAGCGCAAGCGCTGGCGCGCCCGCTGGCTCGTCGTCGCTGTACCGAGGCGAGGTCGATGGCCTCCTCCATCGAACGGGCTCGAACTATTCTGAGTGCCGTCCGCAACAGGTGCGCAAGCCTTCGACGAAGAGGCCGACGCGGTGGCGCTCGCCCTCAAAAATCCATGCGTGAAGCATAGACCTCGAAGGCGTCGATGTAGTCGCCCGCTTGCCCCTGAGGGCGCGCCGTATGCCCCCATGACGCCCAGGTGTCGGGCGGGCCGAGGTGATGTCGCAGCGCCGGTGAACTCGCCCCACTCCGAGCTGGGACTTCTTCTTGGACAGGTCGATGTACCAGACTGCAGCAAGACCGGTGAGGTGGAAGGCCAGAACTCACGTAGTAGTCCCGGCCGATGTCCAAGCTGAGGCTTGAAGAAGAGCTCCGTGCTTGCGAATCCAGAGGTCGGGTCAAATCGGTGCCGAATTCTGGACTTGCAGGCGCGTGACGTAGCGGGGAGGGGTGTGCAGTCGCGGGTGGCAGCACGGTGCTGGGCGCCGCGGTGGCGCTGGCCGGGCAATGGGGCGCCATGGGTGGCGCCCGGGAGGGGCGCCGCGGGTGACGCCTCTCTGCCGGAGAGTCCCGCGCGGTCGTAGGTGTCGGTGGAGGAGAGAGGGCAGCCGCGGCCGCGGTGTCGTCGAGGATGACGTCGATGACGGCCGGTGCGTCGTGTAATACGTCATCTTCCTCCTCGAGCTGGAGGATTGCGGGGTTGGAGCCGACGCGTCGAGATTCGAGGCAAGGAGGGGGCGGCGGCCAGGGAGGCTGCGCCTGGGCCGGCCTTGTGCGGCGGCGGCTGCCGCCGCTGGGCGTCCCCTCCGCCTTCGTCATCGTACCAGCCGGGTCCTCGAGGTGGTGTAGACGTGCTCCATACGAGACGAAGCGGTCCTCCATACCGCCGCCGGCTTTTTTGAATCCAGCGCCAGCTATCGCCGAGGAGCCTTCAGCGCCGCGGTGAACTCCTTCATCTCGAAGCCATGGGTCGTGGGAATCGTCCTGGTCTTCTCGGATACAAGCCGTCAGATTCCGGCCAGATTGAGTCAGAATTGACACGTGTTCGTCGACCGCTGAAGCCCCGAGATGGCGCGACGGGGCTGCAGCCTTCTGGCGGCGACTTGTTGCAGCAAAGAGGGCAACGAGGTGGAGGGAGGAGCCGTCGGGGGGGGGAGGCGGCGGCGCGGTGCGGGCGGGGCGGCGCGACGCTGGTGTGGGAGGAGGAGGCCAAGAGCTGAAAACGATAGATATGTTTTTATTTGCTTGCTTATCCCCTAGAGATTACATGCCTCTTGCTTATATAGCCCGACTAGTGGGACTTATAATCTAAGCAATCTCTATAAGGTTCCCTTATACGACTAGGATACCTTTTACAAGCAATTCCTATTTTATTATTTTCTAATAAGGGTCTCCCTTATAGATGAGATAGCCCCTGCACACCAAAATTACCTAAGATAATCCTAACTTGAAAAGTTAAGCAAACTCGGGAGTCAGACGAGAGAGGGAAAGCAGCGGCGGCAGGGCCCCCCTCAAGCTGCCTGTGCCCCCCTGGCCTCGGCCGGGCGGCCGTCGCTTTGGGCCCAATTAGCCACTCAGGCTGGACCACTGGTTCATGACACATTCCAACTTTGGTCTGATGAAATGTAGATTTATCAATCACCTTCTCGCACATATGATTTTTCAATTAAAGGTGTAGTATTATTAAAAATACACGCATCATCAAATTTTTTTTTTTAACCTCGTTACGCACTTCATTTTCCACTAATCCAACATGCGCTATTTGTTGTTCCTCTTCTTCAAAACCACCAGTGACAGCAATATTCAAAGATGGAGCATTCATTCTACATCATTAGATCTAATAAGAAATAGAACCTTAACATGGAGCGATGATCACGTAATGATGCTCAACACATGGCGGCAAGGAGAAGCCGATCAGTTACCGACGACCGAATAGCGACGACGGCACTAGTACAAAAGCTTACTAAGAGAACGCCCTTTTTTTCATTAGGGCGGTTTATGTTTTGAGCCGCCCCAGTTGAAACGAAGCCGCCCTTTACCGTGGACACCATACGAGCCCCTATAAGGTGACGGTAAGGGGCGGCCGGTGTTACGAGTCCGCCCTACTATTATTGGGGGCGGTTCAAACACCAAATGCCTCTATCAACAGTCCGCAAAGAGGGGGCGGCTATATATTGAGGCGCCCTACAAAGGGGATCCCTAATTTTGAAACAAGACACTAAAAAATTAAAAATTCGTAAACGACCTCGGATGGAAAAACTTTCTACATATGAAATGTAGATCTCTAAAAGTTATTAAACTTTGTAGTTGACCACTTTTTACTTTGAAATCATCTAGTCATGCAAAAGTCGTGTTCAAATGTCTCAAATTTGAAATTCAAATTTCAGAGGTACCCTCGACGGAAAAAAAACTTCCTTCATATGAAATGTAGATCTTGAAAAGTTATGAAATTTTATAGTTGACCACTTTTTTACTTTGAAATCATCTAGTCATGCTAAAGTTGTTTCAAATGTCTCAAATTTGAAATTCAAAATTCGTAAACAACCTCGGATGGGGAAAACTTCCTACATATGAAATGTTGATCTCGAAAAGTTATGAAACTTTGTAGTTGACTACTTTTTAATTTGAATCCATTTGGGCCTCAAATAGTCAATTTACACTCGGATTTGCATAATATGTGGGGACACGGAATGGGATATGGACACATATGAGTGTGTAGCGCAGTGGTGGGAGGGGTCGCGCGTGAGCATGAGGTCACGAAGTTCGAATCCCCGGCCGCGCCGCAGCGCGATTTAACGCGAAAAAAATGCTTAATTTGGCGACTTTGACGGAGACGGGCTGCTCATACAAGAGAGGTGCAAAACAACCGCGGGAACGGAAGACAGGGCGGCCGGCAAAACCGCCTTACAGAGGCAAAACCAAAGCCGCCCCTATTGAAGCGCTCTTGTAGTAGTGCGCGGAGCCGCAGTGGTCGTGATCCAACAACCATTCGACCGACATCGCCGCAGGTGCAAAACAACCGTAGGAACGGAAGATTAGGGGCGGCCCAAGAAACCGCCCTTACAAAGGCAAACCGCCCCCTATAGAAGCGTTCTTGTAGTAGTGCGGAGCCGCAGCCCGGATCCAACAATCCATTCGACCGACATCGCCGGTAGGGCTTCACCGCCACGCTGCAGGCTCTGAACCCTCTTGTTGATCTTCCATCGACGATGTCGCCCTGGCCATCGATAAGGCTTCATCGTCGCCTGGCGCCATGGCCGCTGCTACAATGCAATCGGTTGGAGTCGCAGCGACAACGATCGGTGCGTGGAGATATGGCGGCGCTCGTATGGAGTCCACGCGAAGTCTTGATGCGGATCCGATCTACGCACGGGCAACAGGCGCTCGTATGGAGTCCACGCGAAGTCTTGATGCGGATCCGATCTACGCACGGGCAGCAGAACAGAAAGCCACGCGCCTGCAGAAAGCCGATCTACCTACAGAAGCCAATCTACGTGCGTTCAGCCGGTCTATACGGGAGCCGATGCACAGACCGAGCCAATGAGTAGCCGATGAGGAGAGGAGCGCTCCACCCGCACGGGCAAATCACAGACGGCCACGTATAGGTTCGTACGGAACGCCCCGTACGGCAGTCTCGTACGTAATTTTTTCCAAAAAAAAAAAAACCGTTCCATGATTTCCTTCCAATTAAATCGCAGCCTTGCCACAGCTGCTGTGTACGTAAGCTTTCATTGCTCACATAAATGGTTCAACAACCAAATCAAATCCACACCGATCTATTTACATTATACTACACTTAAAAACCAAACCATTTCAAAACCATTGACTCATTCGTCCAAAACCAATCCAAACCATTTAATGTGTTTTTATCTCAAAACTAACAAAACTAGTTCAATTCTCTAATTTTAGAGTCCATCTTTGAACATGGACCTCACATATAGATTTGGCTTCACCGACATAACATAGTAGCGAACCGTCATATTAAGTCATCTCCAAAGAAATTTCGTATTTTATAGTGTGAACGTAAGCTTTTTAATTCTAGAATCCAGCTCGACATGGGTCCCACATGTTAATTTGACTTCACCGAATTGCACGAGTAGCGGACCGTCATATTAAGTCATCTCCAAAGAAATTACAAATCAAATCCGCTTAAAATTTTATAGTGTGAACGCTGAGCTTTTAATTCCGTGGTCTTGCTTTGGCCGTGGGTTCCACATTTATATCGATTTGGCTTCGCCGATTTGCACGAGTAGCAGACTATCATAATAACTCATGTACAACAAATTTCGTCAAAAACCGATAAAAATTTTATAGTGTGAACGTGAGAGTTTTAATTCTAGGGTTCGGTCCGACATGGGTCCCACGATCGATTTGGCTTCACCCAAAGGTCATATTAAGGCATCTTTAGCAAATTTCTCACAAATCCACTTGAATTTAATTTCGAGGTACGATTTTTAACCGAACTTATATTATGCAAAGCTATTATGTTGTTAAACTATTCTCATCCATTGAAACTATAAAACCAAAACCACCAAACCATTACAGATGTCAAACCGTTTTGAACCAAACCAAATTAAACCACGTGTAAAACCAAACAAAAAAACCAGTTCAAAACCAAACCATTACCAGATTGACACCCATCCCCTTCGCTTGTTCGTTCGATTGTTAGATGGATGCTCGTTCGCCGAACGCCATCACCATGGTGAGAACGCAACTACCATCGCCCCGCGGCGTGGCCAAGATGTCGACGCCACTCAGCCCTCGCGGTCGATGGAGATGAGCACGGGCTGGGCGCTGATGGCCGCCGTGGCGGAATCCCAGCGTACAGCCGATTCCGGTGGGCAAGCTCCTGCCTGTGGTGTCGCTACGTGCGGCATGGCCGGTGTGGCGTTGAAGTAAGATGGGGGGTTGTTTTTGATAAATGGCAGGGCCCAAGTCCATGGTGGACATGCCACACAGCAAGACCAGACTGTTTTTGGTGGATGGACTTGGAGTGAACAGGTTTGCAAGTTCAAATGGTTAGATATCGGGTTTGCTAGTTGATGGACCTATTTGGCACAACGGTGCAAGTTCATAAGCCTATCTGTGCATTTTACTCATTAATAAATTAACAAGTGGTGTACGCCCTAATTCGACCAACTCGTTGATGTTTTAATGGAATTGGGCTTTTTATAAAAAACCGCTCTATGTTATGCTTTTTAATGGAAATGAATGTGTCACGTGCCAGGAGATAGGGCCAGGATGACAGGCCCACGAGGGCAAAGGGGGTAGGCAGCGCTGAACAGGTGCGCGGCCGCCACCTCATCGCCTTCGCGATTCTTCGATAATTAATGCGGAAATAAAGTAAGAGTTTGGTTAGGATTATCTTAGGACTTTTGGTGTGCAAGGGGATATTCCAATCTATAAGGAAGACCCTTATTAGGAAAATAAATAGGATTGCTTGTAAAAGGTATTCCAACTCTATAAAGAAACCTTTAGTGGTTGCTTGGTTTACAAGTCCCATTATTCGGGCTATAAAAGTAATGGGTCTGTAATCTCTCAGGTCAACAAGCAATAAAGAAAATCTATTTCCTTCCTTCCTCTCTCCTTGCGCCGTCGCTGCCGCCCCCGTCGCCGTCCTGCCCCCTGCCGCCGCCGGGCGCGCCAGGGCCACGTGTCACCCCAGAATCCAACCGGTTTTGTGACAGCCGGTATTTGAGGCCACTAGGATCCACCCACCACCATGGACGCCGAGATGAAGAAAAATGCGGACCCGACCGGACGGCGGTTCTCCACCTTCACCACCTGCCGCCGACACGCTCACGATCAAGTTGTTGTCCTCTCCGGTACTAATCCGGCAGAGGCAAGGCGGATCAAGCCGCTCCGTGAGGCCGAGACGGCGTTGAATACAAACCATGGAGGACTCTGGGCCTGCCTTCATCAAGGCGAGAACGAACAGGGCAAGACGTCCGTAGCAGACCCGTAGTCGCAGCTGATCTTGAGAAGATGATGGCCAACTCCCTCGAGCTGAAGTCGTCGCCAGGAGGGGGCGCCGCCGACACCGCGATGCATGCGCCGCCCCTCCCTCGCCCGTCGAAAGCATTTCCCCCCGCCTAACACCTCATCCGGCATAAGTTGTCCTTCCCTAGGTATGATGGCAAGGATGATCCCCCTACCATGGCTCAATCGGGCTGCTAACAATTCTTTAGGGGACAAGGTACGCCAGCCACAGGCAAGTTTGGTATGCTTCATATCATCTCACAGGAGGATCACAACAAGTGGTACATGAGGTCGCCCCAAGAGAAGTTGGGCCGACAGATTGGATAAGCTTCGCCCAATACATCAATGAGCACTTCGCCTCGCATTCGACGTGAACTACCGGGTGAACTGGCATCGCTAAGGAAGACCGCACCGTCGATTTGTGCACATCTGAAAGGGGCTCCCGCCGCATATCGCTGCTGGGACACCCGGACGGCCAAGCAACAGTCAACATCTCCAAGCACGCATCAGGGAACCCGTAAAGACAAACGGTCGAAACACAGGATCCAGCGACACGAGATCGCCATGCTCACCGCTGTAGCATACGAGCGCCGCCTCACCATCCCCTCTACAACTCCAGAAGATCACACGCACGGCACTCCGCGCCCGACTCCGCCCTTTAATGGGCGCCACAAATTACTATTACTAACATCAAGAATACATCGAATTTCCCGGCCGTTCAAACGGGCCGACACCGAGGACATGACGAGTTTAATGCAAACGCTGGGACTATGCTTCAACTGGCGGCGAGCGCTCACACGCGGTCACAAGTGCAAGCATCCGCTTGACATCACGGTCTTCAATGACCACGGCGTCGATGTCATCTGCAGGCGTAAACTGGAAAAGTGACATGGGACTTCTCCTCCCAATGGTACAGTACGCGATGGGCCAGCGCCCGGCGATTCGCGCTTTTACCCAGCAGCGGAAACCGCGAGCAGAACTCAGACTCCTCAGGGCGGCATCATCGCGGACATTCGTGATTAGCCCTCGGGGGTCGGTCAAGCGTCCCGGCATGCGGTGCTGGACAACTATGACACATCGATAAAATCTTTGTACAGCTCCGACAAGAGACCTTGGCAGGAAGGTCGCGGTGGATACCCACCGACGTCACCACGGTGCCACATCACCAACGGATGGTGGATAGCCGGTCTCCTTCTCGGCGACCAGCGCTTCTATACCTCCCGGCTTCTTCTTTCTGCTACGGACTTCTTTGGAGCCGCGCTTTGCTTCGAGGGAGGGCTCGTAGGGGTGAACTACATAAACAGGGTGCCTACACGACGCACACTACCGGCAGCGGCCTGCGCCAAACTGCCATCGCTGCAGACATATGCCCCGCGGCGCCCACCATGGGACCTGCTCGCGTCGTCTTCCTTGGCGGCATGGACCGACTCTTCCTCACCATCGACGCTCCACATCAGCTTCTGATGTAGAAAGAGAACACATATTTCTCTCCATCCATATTCGGCGTCGGCTCCTTTATATGATACGATGCGAACTTGGTACACCTTACCCCTACTCGCCCGCGACATCACTATTTGGCCTCTACCTCTCTTCATCACCCCCTCCGCCCCGCGGCCGCTTCCCTATTCAGCCTGGGCGCGAAATACTGAGAACTTGAGAAGCGGCAGTAAAATACCAAAAAACCGGGCGAAAAATACCGAACCGAAAAAATTCGGTTCGCATTTGCGATTCTCATTTCTCAGTACCGAAAGACAGAGGTAAATTCGGTTCTTGACCTCAGTTTACCGAAGAACCGAATGAGTACCGAACTAGGCCACACCTAAGTCTTTTAAGCCCGGCTGGCTTTTGCATCGACCCGCAAGGCACCAAACCCTAAGCTCACTCACCGTATCCTCCACCCAGCGCCGCGGCAGCCCGGCGCTCACGATCGCCCCGCGCCGCGACTTCACTCGTCGCCCAACCTCGCCTCGACCCCGACCGTCACCCAACCTCGCCTGCGCGCGCGCTCGTCCTCTACCCGTCCGCCAGCAGCGCCCAGCTCACGGGCCTCGGCGTTCGGCTGTGCAGCCTGGCGACGCATCGCCCTGCGCTCAACCCGGCGACCCGCCTCCATTGTTGTGCTATCTTCTTCTAGCTCTAGCAGCTTTCGAGGCTGAGCTCCACCTCTAGCGTGTGTGCCCGAGTGAGATGTGAGATCGATCTGTGCTGTCTTCTCGCTCCAATTTGCATCCAATCTTTCCATTGCTTCCTCGATTTTACACGCGCTGCTGTAGAATGCCCGGGGTTCTTTCGGTAAATACCGAAACCGAACCGAAAAGAACAAACCAGCGAATACCCTCGGTACCAAGAATTTTGAGGAACCGATCGGTACCAAGTTTATCAGGAACAGAATTGGACATGGAATGCGAGGAATCAGCCGTCGGTTCGGTAATGCCACCACGCCAGGGTGACTTCGTGTTCCACGGAGAGTCCGCCTCGTGACATGGTGCACCAACACCTTGAGGCGGGGTCCCGAGGGAGCTCTTGCTTGAGGCACGCCGACAGACATGCGACACGGTAGGGACACGCGCCGTCCCGCAATACATCTACCATGCTACGCCGGCAACCTCCACTATCTCTTGGAGTTCACACCTCTACAAACCGGGAGAACATGATCCCGAGAAACCTGTACATGGGAAGCTGTTTCTGAGATAGAGCTCATCATGCTAGGTGCTGCAGATCTTTCTCCAAGGCGTTACGAATGGACATTCATCTAGCGAGGGCCTTCGGTTGGTGAAAGGGGAGATGTCATGTGCTAGGAGATAGGGCTCAGGATGACAGCCCACGAGGCCCAAGGGGGGCATCACATCGCGCCACCAGGCAGGGGAAAGGCCTTGCAGCGCCCCGCCCGCCTCCTCCTCCCCTCCTTGATTCTTCGGTAATTAATGCGGAAATAAAGTAAGAGTTTGGTTAGGATTATCTTAGAACTTTTGGTGTGCAAGGGGATATTCCAATCTATAAGGAAGACCCTTATTAGAAAAATAAATAGGATTACTAGTAAAAAGGTATTGTAACTCTATAAGAAAACCTTTAGAGGTTGCTTGGTTTACAAGTCCCATTATTCGGGCTATAAAAAAGTAAAAGGGTTTGTAATCTCTCTGGTCAACCACAATAAAAAGAAAATCTATTTCCTTCCTTCCTCTCTTCTTGCACCGCAGCCCCCCCCTCCTTACTGTACACGCCCCTCCGCCAGCTAGGCCACGTGTCACCCCGGAATCCAACGGTTTGTGACAGAGTGTTAATGCATTAATAGAGACGGGGAATCAGTGTCCATTTAGCTCGCCAAGCCTTATCTCCCAAAATATAATGCAAGCTCACAGGGGAGAACCGTGTTATGTTCACAACCTGTATAGTTGTATTAATCAATATGGGGATCTAACCAATATCACTCACACGTCAGTGCACACTTGTTAGTAATTCATGTTTGTTGATGAGGCACACACGTACACATTGAATGTTTCTTCCCACCGCGAAAGTCTACCGTCTACGTACTTTTTGATGATAAGTAACAACAAACAAATGATCATTTTTGAAATATTTCAGACATGTATGTTTTGTTTTGTCCTTTGTGGTAACAAAGATTCAAACGCGGACCCAAGTTACTAGACTGAAGAGGTCAATTTATTACTAAATCCGTTTCAATTTGTAATTCGTTTGACTTTTAAAACCTAACTTTGACCACTTTCGTTTTTATTTAAAATTTTTTTTGTGCAAAATATCCACTTCTTTTTTGTAGCGGTTTGCTTTATCCACAAATGATCCAAAAATGACTTAAATTTGACTATTTTTGTGCAAATTTTATAAATAAAGTGAAAAAAAAAAAAATCAAACGAGGAATAATTGAAACAGGGGGGGAATAGTTGCCTATTGTACCAGACTTGAAATCTGATCTCAGTGGTTATGACTATTAAGCTTGTGATAACAAAACATAAGGTTCTCTTTTAGATGCATGCCGACTTGACGAGGGATTGCGCTTAGGTAAAGCAAACCTACAATGCGGTTGCCAACACTTGCGCGCGCACATAGGCGAAGTAGGAACGAATTATTAAAGATTGCGTGTATGATAGTGATGGAACTGATGATAACTTCATCCTTCTCCATCTAAAACATTATCACAAGTAGTAAATTACAGGCTTATGGTGTAACGGTAGTCAGTAAAATAAAACCCAGTAATGTTGATGCACGTAATTTCACAACTAGAATATGGTGTAAACCTGTCTCATATTGTCAAAAAGCCCGTTCCATGATTTCCTTCCAATTAAATCGCAGCCTTGCCACACCTGCTGTGTACGTAAGCTTTCGTTGCTCACCCATCCCTTAGCTTGTTCGATTGTTAGATGGATGCTCTGGTTCGCCAAAAAGACGTCACCATGGTGAGAACACAGCTACCATCGCTTCCTATTGCGTGTATGCGATGGAGATGAGCACGGCGGCACTGATGGCCAGCCATGGCGAATCACAATTATATACAGCGATTCCGGTGGCCAAACTCCTGCACCTGAGCCATACGCTGCAGCGTGCTGCGGCCAGCGTGGCGTGAAATGGGTAAGGGTTGTTTTTGATAAATAGCACAGGGCCCGGTCCACGGTGGACATGCGTCAACAAAGACAGGGCTGTTTTTGGTGGATGGACACAAAGTAAAAAGCAGGTTTGCAAATTTAAAGGGTTATATAGTTTACGGTTTTAAACGGAGCACTTTATTTGGTACAGCGGTGATTGCAAGGATTCATACGTCTAATCCGACCACCTCTGTTGATGTTTTTAATGGAGATACGTTGGGCTTTTATAAAAAACCGTCTATGTTAATGCTTTTAAAAAGAAATGAGTGTTAATGCATTAACGAGGGCGGGGGAAATGTCATTATGCTCTTAAGCCTTATCTCCCCAAATATATAATGCAACTCACCAGGGCGAACCGTGTTATGTTCACAACTTGTATAGTTGTATTAATCAATATATCAATATATAGGGATGGGGATCCTAACAAATATCACTCACACGTCAGTGCACACTTGTTAGTAATTCATGTTTGTTGAAGGGCACACGTACACATTGATGTTTCTTCCCACCGCAGAAGTCTACCGTCTACGTACTTTTTTGATGGTAAGTAACAACAAACAAATGGTCATTTTTGAAATATTGTATGTTTTGTTTTGTCCTTGTGGTAACAAAGATTCAAACGCGGACCCAAGTTGCTGGACTGAAGGGTCAATTTATTGGTTTGCCCTATTGTACCCTGACCAAAGGGAAATCGATCTCAGTGGTTTATGGCTATTAAACATGATAACAAAACATAAGGTTTTCTTTTAGATGCATGCCGACTTGTGAGGGTTGCACTTAGGTAAACAAACCTACAATGCGGTTTGCCTTGCGTGGCACAAAGGCAAGTAGGACTTGAATTGTTAAGATTTACTTGATGTAATGATAGTGATGGAACTGATGATAACTCAGCCTTCTCCATCCTAAAAACATTATCACAATATTATCTAAAAAACGCATTATCACAAGTAGTAAATTACAGGCTTATATGGTGTAACAGTAGTCAGTAAAAGTAAACCCAGCAATGTTGATGCGTGTTCACTTAGATATAGTCAACAATATATTTATATAAGAAGCCTAGAAAGTCTTATTTGCATTCGTTCACATCATGGTGACAGAAATTTCCAAATTTGATTTTCTTTTTTCCAAATAATAGTGCTTTAATAGAGTTGTAAGCATATGTATTTGCACTCTGTAAAGTTGTAGGAATGGGAGGCCTCTTGATTTAAAAGACAAAATCGAGTGCCCTAATATTATTTAATTCACACAGCTATTGGAATGGTTCAAATCGGAGGGAACGAAAGAAGGGCGCAGCAAAATCTATTTACTGACATTGTTGGGGATTTTTTGGAATGAAATCAGGGAGGGAATCAGCTACTGAGCTTTTATTAAGAAACTTAAAAGCAAAAAGCTTCTTACAAAAAGTCTCAAGAAACAAAAAAGAGACAAAAATACTAAAAGATTACACAAAAAGGCAATATCCATGGGTCAAACTAGTGCTTGGGAGGAAGCCTTTGCTCTTAGTCTAACTAGAGCTAACTCAGTTCTAGAAGGTACGCTTAAACGAAGCCCAAGGAATGCTGAACTTGTTTGAAATGTCATTCTAACTGTCAGATTGCTTAAAAAGCATAGCAATAATAATTTCTATGAATACTTTACTATTAAAGTTGAATTTTGAAAGCAAGGGGCAGAATCCATAATATCCTCGACCTTGAATAAGATGAAGCCAGACCAAGAAGATTCACAACACGACATAGCGAGGGGGCAGTGGAAGGGTGATGTAAACTCTTTCTTCATCCAAAAAACAAAAGCACACAGCTGTAACTTTCAAAGAGCCATATTCCTTCGTTCTACCGTTGCCGACATCGTCCTAAAGACGTCATATACTTGCTGATTTTGCTTTCTTTTTATGGCGACGGAGACATCATCCAACTAACCTAAATCCTACCATCATCTGCACTCCCTGATCCTTGGATTTCCCTTCCTTGCTGCTAGTTCATCTTCCTTTTTAAATTTACCTGTAGATAGGAAATTTGATCTATTTTTATGGATGATTTTTAATTTTTACAAAAATAGTTCTTATGAGACAGACCATATTTACTGATCATCACTAGAAACAAATTTAATTTCAATATGAGGTCAGAAACATCAAACCAAAGACAGTTTCATATCTGTAAAGATGACCTGAATTGATTTCTAGTATTTTTTTCAACATCAGCCTATTATTTTTAACCTCCTCTATAAATGATCCATATAAAAAATTTCGGGTTGACTTTTAGACCAGGAAGGGAGGTGCTGAAGTAGCTTTTCAGTACGTACGTACAGACGCTCTCTTCTTCTTCTTCTTTTTAAAAAAAGCCTCCCATTGGACATTATATGTTGACTTAATACTTATTAGTTACCCAGGTTCTTTTGAACGAATTTTTCCTTATGGCTCCGATCTAAGTCTATATATATATACCAAATGCATTCCAGCCACACAGCATTCCAATTTCCATCTAGTCATCGCATGTATGAACTTAGTTAGAAACATACTCCCGTATATATACATAAGTTTGGCCAGTTAGTTCACTGAGATTTGCAAAGGTGAGGGTGCAATATGCTGCCCACAAAGGGAACTCGTCGTGGAGGATAGTCGCCGCCGCGGTTCTGGCCATGCTGGTGGTGGCGCTCAGCGTGCGGCCGTGTCGCTGCCGGCAGCCAGCGGTTCGCTTCTTCGTGTGGGGCGCCTCCATCGTGTTCCTACCACTGACGTCCTCCATCATCAGCTCCCTTGCTGCGTAGGCAGGACAGAGCCAGGGAAGTGTGACGGCGCGATGCCAAAAGCCCGGCAAAACCCCCGACATCAGAACATGTGGACCCTTCTCCTGTGGATCGTGCTCATCCACCACCATCAAGTGCAAGATGTCGCCGCGGCAGCCTCGTCGCGCTGCAGCCGCGGCCTCGCCTTACTGGCAGCGACGCGTCCATCAACGGGCAGAGGGATCAGGGCCCCGTGGGAAACTTGTCGCTCAGTACGCCTGGGCGGCCTTCCTTATCCAGGGCTCTGCGTCCCGCTGGCGGGGATGGCTGGGCCGTTTCAACGCCGCCATCTTCAATTTGTCGCCTTCAGCGTGCTCCGGCCTCGCGCCAAGGTGGCGCTCAACACAATAGCCCGCCTTCTGGCGTGCAGGCGACTCGTTCGCCCTCAGCAAGAACACGGGAGAAATTGCCGCCGGCATGGCCCGGCAGCTCTCGTCAGCGAAGGCACCGAAGGGCAGGGGGTGCCGCGCTACATATAGTGACAGGAGGAAAAGAAGCACGTCGAAGGGGAGAGAGCGCTCAGGGGCTGCCGCGTTAAGGGCGGCGTTCCCGACGACGACACTCCAGCGGCCTCGTGACGCTGGACCGCGTGGGTGGCTGGCAGAGCAAAGCACGATGGCATCCTCGCCGAGCGCAGCACAAGCTGAGAGACCTCTGCCTTTCCTACTCGTTGTTCAAAGATCCTGCGGCGGAGGCTGTCAGGGTATCCCCTCGCCGACGACGCTGGGTCCAGGGAGTCCCTCAGCGCTTCGTGCTCCGGGCATGGACAGCGTCAGCGCCGGCGTCGCTCCGGCCGTGTTCCGTGTCTCGTCGACGAGACTCTCGTTTGCAAGTGATTTCTACTACTCCCCCATCCCGTTGTGCGCCTTGGGCGAGTGGTAGGCAACACTCAATTACACACCTCTGCTCCATCCCTCATCATCGTCAGGCTATGGCTGTGAGGATTCATTTTATGAGCTCAACGACGTAGGTACATAATACGCCTTATAAAAGGTCATGCACTTACTCCCTCCCTCCTGAGCCGCCGTGCTCATAGGAGCAGCAGGAGGATCGTCGTCGGCATTTCTTCTAACTGGACCAGAAAGTGGCCCTGCTTGGTCACTACATCAGGACACGAGTCGGCATGGCGCCGGTTCAGCTTCGTGCACGCGGCCCTCGTGGCCGTGCTGCGCCTCAGGTCGCCTATGCAGTGGCGTCGTCACCAGATGGGCCAGAACTCGGTGCTGGAGCCTCGCAGTCCTCAGGCGGATCACTGGCGGGTTTCTCCCAGAGGCTGTACGCTTGTGCTGCCGGCGAGGGGCGGGGCTCCAGGAGGCCTGTGGAGCCACGTCCGACGTGAAGGGCGCCGTGTTCAGGTCACTGCTGAGCAGCTACGGGAGGATGACCAAAGGGTGGTACGGCTGCGGTGCGTCGTGTGGCGGCAGGGATCAACTAGCGGTGTATGGTGCGGAGAAGCTGGGCGTGGGGGAGACGAGGGGAGGGGAAGGCGGCAGCAGCAGCGCCGAACTGATCCTCACGTGGCACGTCCGGCACTGCGCTCTTCGGATGATAGACTCGACGACGTCGACCTCGGCTCCTGAAATGCACAGCCGCCAGGCACCTCTCCTCGCTACGCCTACCTGTAGCAGCGGGCACGCGAGCTGCTCGGACTCCAACGCCTGGACCATCAGGCGGCACGGGATGTGTGCGGACGGCGATGCGTCCGGCGCTTGCCACGGTGGCGGCAGGGCGATCCCCAGCGGCTAAGAATGCAGGCGTGCGGTGGCGTGACTCTAGCGCCGAGTCGCGAGCGAGAGTGTACTTGAGGGCGCCGAGCTTCGGTCGCCACACGGTAGAAAAGAGTGCGCCGCGGGCCGAAAAGCGTCGGCCTGCGGTTCCTGTTGGACTTCTGAGTCGGAGCATGCCTGCTGCGCACCTCAGCGCATCGGGAGAAGGTGAAAGGGGCCCGCGTCGAGAGCCGCATGGCGCGTGGTGGCGAGTTCATCAACGCCTCATCACGGGCGTTACTCCTTCACGCGGATCGCTACAGGCGCGCCAGCGCCAGGCGGTGCTATCCCTAAACCTCCTACTCCAGATTTGTTAGCTAAATTATTGCAAAAGTCTAGATTTCAATGCCAATCTAGGTTCCTAAATTAGAGTGAGGAGTTGGTTGGGGATTGGGCATGAGCGGAGCGGTGTGCTCGTTCATGCACGATCGAGGGAAAGTAGGAGTTTTTGGTTAGCTCATGCCATGGTGTGTGATGCCGCGCCCGTAGCGTGCACGCGAGTTGTACGCAGCGGTGCAAGCGCCGCCGCGATGCTCGACATGGCGTGGGACTTAAGTCTCTCAGAATGCAGTATAAATATCAAACATGAATAGTGTCAAAAGGTACTTAGATTGGATGGGGTGCCAATTCCATATCTCGAGTTTTTATAGATTTCCATCTATACCTAAGCTCTGCGGTGGCGTCACTGGGTGATCACGTTCTAACTATGCCACTATAGCGTGTTCCAACAAAATTGGTATACGAAGCGAAGGTTGGCGGTGTTCCAACGAAGTGATACTCGGGCCAAAGGTTGATGAAGGGAGAGGACATTCGGTGGTAGGAGAAGAAGAAGTGAAGGAGCAGAAATTGGATTTCGGTCACTCTTTTGGATTCCTGCACTTTCGTGAAGGAAATCATTTCCTGTCGTTCCGCGAAATCATAACGCCTTTCCGTGAGCAGCACAAAAACAATCACGGGAAAGAAAATGCGCGCGCGATATCTTTCCGGTGAGGCATGGCTCACGGGGAGATTCCAACTCTTTCCCGTGAAAGCTTGAGTGCTGTGCGTTTGGTTAGGCTCAAATGTTTTACTGAGAGTGTAGTCTTTTCTTTACTCTCCACTTTCTCTACGAGTTAATTTGATTTACGTTTATAGATGCAGGCGTGAAATTAGGTGCGAGTATGTTGAAAAGCGCATTTACCAATGGTCGATGACTGCTGGAGACTATATTTTCTAATGACTTACTGACGATGCCATTTTGGTAGGCATGACGGAGATTTGGTGATCATTTATATTGTAGCAGTTGATCTGCCTGGTTAGCGATATGAAACTGTTGACTTATCACATCTCTTGGTATTACATATATGCGTGCAAATTGATAGCAGATTTACATGTCAGGCTTGTATGTTTTGAAATAGAATCTCTAGCGGTGGAATGCTGGGATACGACTACTGCAAAGGCAGAAGCCTGTCAAAATGTGACGTGAGTTGCGAGCTGTACAAATATAGCCTAGTCAAGAGTAAAATCCAAATGTTATAAGCTGGAGCCCAAATTGCTTTTGCTTGACAAAATTATCATTTGTCTTTACTCTATGTAAATAGCTGGCTGACCCTTGTGCGACATCCCACACTAATATATATATGACTTTACTTGTTAACGCTCCAGCTCATATATAGCATGACAAATAAAGTGACAAATACTAAGTATCGCATAAGCTGGTGACAAACATGCACAGTTGTCACCAAAGATTAATAGACCAGGTGGGTCTATTAGTCATAGAGAATGTGAGCGAGAGAGGTTCAATAACGACAACTACCTTATTGTCATGCAGTGTGTCATAGAAAGGATACAATGACAAAGATATAAGGCATGAGTGTCATAATCAATTAGTCATAGAAAGTCTAAAACTCTTGTAGTAGGCTCACGCGAAAGGGACACGCCGTGAGCGCCCGCTTCACATCCTCCGTCCCTCTTTCCCGTGCTCCCTTACGCCCAGCTCCACGAAAGTCATTTCAGTGGCCAGGCTTTCCGCGTGTGCTAAGCGGAGAGCCCAGCGGCTGCGGGGATCCCTTTCGTGAAGCCATAGATCCCGGCTCCGCGGGGAAAGAGCACCGAGATGTCATCTCAAACTTTTTCTACAATTGTTGCATATCTTATGCAGCACTCAATATTAAATTTTGGTAGTGTAGCTTTATTTGATATATTTAGTAGTATTCTCTTTTATAGGTATGAAATAGAGCTAAGTGAAAAGACTACAAATTACTTCAGGAGAATTTTTTGAAAGAAAAAATTTAGTATTAGAAATTTATATTCCTCATACTCTCAACTGTAAGACCTTGCATTTAAAAAGAAATATGAGAAATCACGGAACATCTTATCACAGGAAATCATGAGCATACAATCACATTGCAGTGGTTTTTAGAAATTCTAGAAAATAAACGATGTACAAAAATTATAAAATTTGATAATATATACGTATTATCTTATCACGGAACTATGATAAAATTAGAACATTTCGCACAAATTTGGCATATGCGATATTCACAAAAACAACATCGTAGAGATTTCATGTTTTGTTGAGAATGATCTAGTGTGATTTCATGTGGATGTGGCGGTCCAAATTTGTGGTTTTAGCTATGAAAACTTTTCTATATGCACCGGACCTATTATTGTGTCATGTCTATTTTTGAGAATTTTTAGATTATTTTTTAGTAATTATTATATATTTTGACATGAATTAAGTAAATACAATTTTTGAAAAAAAGGAGATAGAACCACATGAAATAATGGCCATTTTTCAGCGCAAGGAGCAATTATGTATGGGTGAGTGTATGTGATAAGGTATTTTTGAAGTAATCTTGATCAAAAGTTTGAAAAATATATATGTTAGAAAAAGAAAAGGGGGAGTAATAAATTTAATTTCGAAAAATCTCTTTCAGGAGCGGACTCACGGGAAAGGCGAGATATTTCCCGTGAGCTACCCATGAGCTAATCATGGGAAAGGGGTCGGTGGGACCCGCCTCCCGAGGTGGCGCAAGTGGATATTTTTCCTCTTTCAGTGATGGATCGCGGGCGGATCACGGGAAAGGAGATGTCTTCCCGTGATCGCTAGCATCCATCACGGGAAAAGAGGAAAAACTTTTTTTGAAAAATTAAGTCAACCCCGAGCGCCCAGACCCCCACCTCTCACTCTAACACACACACACACACACACACACACACACACACACACACACACACACACACACACACACACACACACACACATACACACACTCTACTCGACCCCATTTGTTGGTATTTATTAAGTGCTAAAAAGAATATGAAGGATTACTCAGCGCCTGAGAACACCTACCATTGTAGCTTTTTCCTAGGATGAGTATTCTAGAGTATCAGTATCCACGAGGGGAAAGCGTTGGCTAAAAGAATTCTAATAAGTCACAATCATGCATCTACTAACTTAGCAAACCACTAGACTAAAAGTGAGGGGGTATATGATAGGAGTTAAAACATAATCACACACAAGAGAATTCATAAGATAAATGTGTAGCTAACAAGTTGAGAGGATAGCGGGAGAGATCTAGGTTCCTATGTACTTCTTTATTACTTAGGTTCTATGATAGCAATTGCACTAATGCACTTTGGAAGCAGCCAGATCCGTCCCAACTCTCGAGAAAAGGCTGGGAAGAAGGTAGTTGGGAGAAGGCTGCCAAAAGCTCTACTGAAAACACCAACCCGAGCGTGGTGGACTACATGCGGCCCCGGCAGTGTCGTCACCCCCAGGGGGCTACCACAACTATCCGTAGGATTGAGCAAACTTCGAGGTAACCTATAGCCTAGACACCAAGTCTATACTATCGATTACAACTCTAGCTACCGCTGAATAACTAGAGCCCTCAATACTGGCGGAGATCCCATACAATAGCATAACAACTATACTTAACCAAATATGAAAAAGACATGGAAGTGAATAGAGAAGATAAATATATAAATCATAATGTCTTACAAAAGGAAGGATACAAGACATACCAAAACCCACGAAGACTCCTCCGAGGCAGGAGCATAGCTCCCGCTCTCCCTACTCTCTAGTTGCTAATCTACTACATTGGAGAGTCTAGCCCTAATTCTCTAGTGGAGAGGTTGTCCTCACATTGGGACACCTCCAAGACCAACGAGTCAAGAGATATGAATGGAATGAATTAGAATGAATTAGGGTTTCACCACAGAGGCGGGGAGGTCTCCTTATATAGCCCTAGGCGTGCACGATAGCCCTTGGATCAAACCGACCTTGAGCAGCGGTGTAGATCTCTTCTTAATGGCGGTTGTGAACCGACCTTCAACAGTAGCGAGGCCATGGGCCGCGGCGCGCCTACATAGAGGCGACGCCGCGCTGTCCCGACAAGTGGGCCCAGCCCTTCTCCTTACAGCTACGGAATCTTCTAGGGTCTTCTTACGTGGGTTTCAAGTTGGATTGCTTCACGGATCACGTCTTTTATGTCGTAGGGCTTGCAAACTCTTTAGGCGTTTTTCTGTTTAATCCCACGAAAATATATAAATCACCAAAACTTCAGTGGAATTATGTCGAGTAAAGCCCCTATACTATGATTTGATATTCATTTTAAGCCCTTATTTCAGTTTTGAAAAGCCTATATATTTATGCTATAATAGGTGTCAACACCCAGCTGGCGTCGACCCCCTCGGCCCGGCCTCGCCCGCCGCCAACCCGCCGCCTGCGGCCTAGCGGCCGCCGCGCCTCGCACCGCCCAGCCTCCCTCGCGCCTCGAGCACGCCCAGCGGCCCGACGTAGCGTCCCCAGCCCGCGCCCGGTCGCAGCATCACACGGCGGCGCCCGCTGGCGCCCAGTCGCCCATGGCGGCGAGCGAGCGCCTCCCGGGGAGAAGGAGGGAGGGAGAAGGAGAGGCGGTGGAGTAGGAGGGAGGAGGAGGAGAAGGAGGGGAAGGAAGGATGAGGAAGGAAAGGAAGAAGAAGGGAGAGAGGGAGAAGGAAGAAGAAGGGAGGAGGAGGAAGGAAGGAGAAGGGAGGGAGGGGAAGGAAGGGAAGGAGGAGGAGGAAGGAAGGAAGGAAGGAGAAGAGGGGGAAAGAGAGGCCCGGCAGACGGCAGAAGCTCGAGGGGAGCGAGAGAGGGCCTGATAGAGGAAGAGAGGAGGGAGAGGGCTCGGGGAAGCGAGAGAGAGGGCCGATTTAAGGTTCATTTATCTTTTCATCTTGTTTCTCCTGTGTTCTAACTTTGTGTTGAAATAGGCCCCGAGATAGAGGAAGAGAGGAGGCGGCGGGAGGGAGGCGAGGAGAGGAGGCGGGCAAGGGCTCGAGGCGGAGCGAGAGAGGCTGAAACGGCACGGAAAAGAGCATGGAAGCTCTCCTAGGGTACCTCCAGCTTGTTGGTAGCTAGGGTGGTGTGGAGCTGCCACGGAGATCGCCCCTTCCCTCCTCCCACCACCGCCCGAGTCTACGGTCGATAGCCATCAATCTTCCCTCCACCGCTTTGGAGCCTCTCACAGTGAGTTTGTCTCCCGTAACTTCAGAAATATGCATATATGAATGTGAATGGATATGATCACGGAGTTTTGAATGCACCATAGAGATGTGCGACGTGGACATGTGGTTGATGCGGGCCATCGAGCCGTTGTTTTCTTCGCGAGGTTGGAAACCCCTCCGATGCGAGGGAGATGTCTGCGAAATTTCTAACTATTTATCTTCTTTTTCAAGTGAATAGAATCTACCTTGAATTTTGTCTCACAAATGCAATATC
>JADLZK010009926.1:0-155138 GCA_015847255.1 Hyparrhenia diplandra
AATCCACATACTTCAAGTTTTAAATCCACATACTTTGGTCAACACAAAATTTATACTTCAAGAAAATCATGATACTTTAGTGTCATCACTATTAAACTTCTGTTCATCTTTATAGTATAAGAACTTTTGTCGGACCTATCAAACTTATTCAACGACCAGGTCAGGGATAAGGAAAAATACAGATATATATATATTCCAGTTTTTAGTGATATAAAGAACTTAAGCATAATGATGACTAAATTGAATGTATTTTAGATTTGACAGCAACCTATAAATAATGTAGTCTACTGCAACACTTGGGGCAAAAATAAAAACATATGGTGGAATGAATATTAGCAACTGTAGAATCAACAAGGATGGTGCGTATCAAATCATCTAAGTTCACTACCACGGCATTACTATTTGTTACCAAAGCAAACCTAGGCAATTCATCGAGACAAATAAGATGGCTGAAGGTGCTGCGTCAAGAACTGAGCAGGAGTGAACATGACGAAGAGATGAGGGCATTTCCATGTTTGACATGTCAATATCTGGTACTTCCTCTGCAATTTCCTCAGTCGTGAAAAGGAATGCTGCAATTGGAAATTAGTAGGATCAACTAGATGTAAATTTCGAGTGCATGAACCATGCAAAATATTAGGACAGAACAATATATAAGTTCATGAAATGAAGCTCCAGGGACAACTAACCTTAAGTCATCGTCTAGAAGAAATGAATTAGAGACAGGGTTTGGCATGTCATTACTCACCATGTCCCTCATTCTGCCAACAACCTGCAAAGACACACTGCGTTAGCTGAAAGCAAACTGAATGTCACAAAAGAGATGAGAATGTACCTCAGCTGAAACACTATGAGT
Organism: Hyparrhenia diplandra; assembly: GCA_015847255.1. NCBI lineage: Eukaryota > Viridiplantae > Streptophyta > Magnoliopsida > Poales > Poaceae > Hyparrhenia > Hyparrhenia diplandra. The sequence continues at coordinate 857 of JADLZK010009926.1, forward strand.
ACCATACTTGTCATCCCAGTACGCCATTACATATACGATATATCTGTCTCACACTTAATGCCTAGGAGAAATCAGTGAATCAAGATAAGGGTTTTTTAAACTTTTTAGGATAATCCTATCAATGTCCAACTTGTACCATATAGGAATAGCACATTTTTCCATACGGGCAAATATTTTTCTGAATCTGCTCAAGGGTCTTTTTTGCTTTTCTGTGGAATGACCTGCAGTACATGGAGTGTATGAGAAGAAAACATAAAAAGAACAACAAAATTTATCTATCTAGAATGAATGAATTATTACTAAGTTTTACCAGAAAGTCAACCGCTTTTTTAATGAACTGCAGCTCGTCCCAAGCTGCACCTGCATGCTACAACGTAGAAAGAATAGGTGCACTGTTGAATGCCGATCTAGACACAAATGAGAGAAAGGCCTGCTGCGAACCTCTTCAGTGTCCACAATCCATTTCTCCAGCACACAAAGCCCAGATTTCACATATTCTCCATTTGAAAATGTGCAACATTTCGTCGTAGGAGCATACTGCAGATTAGAAAAGGAAAAATAAATCAAAAAAGTTTGCTGACCTGAATGTTTTTTTCTTTCTTTCTGAAATATAGTTGACATGCACAGACTGACCTATTGAACAACTGCACATTAATGAAGGAGAAAACTTGAGTTACTAGCTTGCTTGGGTGAAAAAGAAGGCACCTGTGTGAAGATTTGATCTGACGATCAGTTAAGAGTGAATAATAAAGAATACAAACTACTGAGTTAAGAACTATGGGTTTCCTAGAAATATAATAGCAATGGGCAGGTGCAAAAGAGGCCATCAAGTTCAAATGAAAAATTGGACCCAAGCTTCTATAGCATTTTGCTTCCACGAATCAGGCCCTGCTTAGATACGGGTCCTTTTCATTGGGTCGTACAGTCATTCCTTCCACACTTCGTGGGGTTTCTAAAAAAACACTTATTCTGTTCATTCAACAACATTAATCAAATGGACCACCTTTCTTATTCCTAAAATGACCACTCAACAAGAAACCCTCAAAACAGTTCGCTGACCAAAATACAGCCAAATTTGATTCTTTTCTTACAGTCCATTTACCAATCTTAGGATGCAAATTTTTGCCCTAGACCATGGTTGATGAACCCTTGGACTTAAGTTCCAGCTAGCATAAAATACTGAACTACATTAGAATTCTATCTATTGAATGGAAGATCTTGATTGCACAATCAGGTGAACATACTCAGAGCATACACAGGGTTCCAGATTGAAAACTAAACATACTCCAAGCTTGGCAAGGTGGTTATGGTATATGTTATATGTATATATTTTTTTTTGACAAGATATGTTTATATGTATTGAATACTATCTATTAGCTACTTCAAAGGATACAGGAATTAATTATCAACTCCCAAGTACACTTGCATGGCTATGAAGTTATGATAACAACTGGTTGCCACCAATGGAATTTGACGATAGAATGTTTGCACTTTTGTATGGAGTAACTCACAAAAATTTTATGTAGTCTATCCATCAATGAGTCCAAAAATTTTACAATCCGATCCCAATGAGTACTTATTGGTTGCTGCAAGGCTACATCAGGTGATCTCGACCTCCTTCCACTGCCTCCTCGAGCAAGTTTTTTGGTGCCTTTTTATCAACAAAATAGAAGGCTGAAGCCGTTGCTTTGCAATATGAACTGATCAAAAATTGTGCAGCCTCTAGCATAGAACTTCATAAAGTTTGTGCTGGATGAAATAGCAAGAAACTTGAGCTGTTAGATCACATACCTGAATGCAAAGGCTTAAAAGTGGTGATATTTCTTTCTTAAGATTGTCTTAATTAAGCCAAAGATCTTCTCAATGAAGCAGTTAGTTGTTGCTTGAATAGCATGGCTGGGTATCGAGCATCAATGTGTGACATGCTTGTTTGTTGTCCAAAGGCTCTTAAAGGAGATCGGAATGTCTGTAAGATATGTAACCCCATATGTATTATAGATAGCCATGGTATATGTTTTATCAGACATGTAACAATATGTATTCTATAAGAAAAACTCAAGGTCCACTATTGGCTCTGTTGACATGTTCTGAACAGAATTCAGGTTCTTCTGGGAACTGCTAGATACAGCTGCATCTTTCAAAGATTTTGTTTGAGAAAAAGTAAGCTACGACGGGCCTATTTGGTAGAATCTATGGAAATTGATTCTCTAAGAGAAGCGAAAAATGTTTTCTCGCGAAAAATGTTTCTTTATAAATAAGTAAGCTACGATGGGCCTATTTGGTATGCCACAGGGACGGTCGCAGCTGTGAAGGCGCCGGGGCATGTGTGGCCAAGTACAAAGGTGTGCTGGCGGAGGGGTGCCTCGCTCCGACATCCTAACCGGCATTGATGCGGCTGTCGCTGATGGGGTGGGGATGCTGCCGCTGTCACCGGGCGGCTCAGCCCTACTTCCGTGATACGGCGGTGGGCCTTTGGTGCAGCGGCTGCGGTGTGTTCGTCTCTTGCTCGGCCGGAAACTCCGGGCCATCCGGCGCCACCGTCTCAAACTCCGCTGTGGGTCACCTTTGTTGGCGCCGGAGGACACTCGGCCGAGATTTCCCGGAACGTCACACTCCCCACAAGCGCTGGCCGGGGGCGTCCCTCTACACGGGCCTTCTCCCACCCCTCGCCCCGCCATGCTCCCACTCTCTACTGGCGGGCGGGCATGACAGCGCCGGCAAGCTCCTCCGCCTACAGGGGCCTTCGGCCGGCCGCCATGCGGCAAAATAGTTCTCTGCAACGCAGCGTCAACGCCTTGTGGCGGCGTGGAAAAAGCGCCCGGCGGCGCCGGGCATTTGATACTGGCCAACATGGCGGCCAGCGGAGAGGAGCTTCGTGGCGGACAGCCACCTGCTCCCCACGGTGGTGGTTGGGCGGATGGTGGTGACAAGATGCGGAGTGCGTGGGGCGGCAGGCCCATGGCAATGCTGAGCTTAGGCGGCACAGTTACGGCGTCCGGCCGTCTCCGCCTCTCGCATACAATGACTCTGCGTCTGCGGTGAATTGAAGGAAGCTACTTTTTTCAGCTCCCATCACCCTAGTTGATTTCCATATCACAAAAAAAAAAAAAGCATCCTAGTTGATTTCAGATATTCACTTCATAGAACCAACTCAATAAACTCTTTGGCAGAGCTCCTCCTGGATTCAGCAAGTTGCTCTCGGAGCTACGCCATACATGCCCTATTAGTCACATCAGACAGACCAGGACCAATGTAAACCTGTTACCACTAGAGTTAAATTGAATCTTACATCCAAGCATATCGGATAAAAAAGAGACCTGTAAAGTGCAAGCTGAAAAGTGAATACATTGAACAGGTTGAACTCACTTCATTTTGCCTTTTTCACTTAAGTGTGTATCTGAAGACGATCGAGAGGGTGCCATGATGAATCCTTTTGACCTTAAGTTTCTTTGCAACATGCATAGAAGGGCAGAAGCATTGGCCAGCCAGTAGGGCAAAATGTCATTCTCGTTTTTCTGCCTGAAAAGCAAAATGTTGATACTGATAATGAGTGCACCTCGGTCACATAGTTAAGGGAAAACAAACAGAACAGGATCCTAACCTTCAGAGTGGTATTGATTGTGTGAATTATGAAGTCAAAAATAGTTGTTCTTTCAGCCTCGAATACTCCCCAATGGAGAAGGCATTTGTAAATGATACAGGCATAACTGGTTTTCCCTTCTTGAATCCCATATCATCTTTTATGCACCGTTGGAGCACATCATGGTAATCCTGAAAGTGCACCAAACTCAACTAAAATGGAAAAGGAACTTCGACCGACTTGGATTAGAGAAAGTTCTCTGTTCGAACATTTCCTGGACAATTTTGCACTTTTATCTATGGGGTCACAACACAAGGTCAAAAAAAAAAAAATCTTGAGTATGCTTAACTTCATAGGAAAAAAAATCTGGGAGATGACTAGTATCTAGAAAGAGCATGTACATAAAACGACATTATTTTTAATATTTAGAGAAAAATATATATAACCCCATATTAATATTTAGAGAAAGATATATATAACCTCATATCTATCAGAATTCATCCTTGACCTTCTTGATTCTGTCTGGTTATGTGGGAGGGGTGCAAGTTTAACAGGTGAAGATTCCTGAAGGAGGCGAGATTTCATTTATCCATAACCGAGATGGATCTACAATGAAACTGACAGTGAGGTCGCATGTCTTACAAAGAATGGTCTTGGGCTGCTTGGCGAAGAACCGCAAGGATAACTCTATGAACAAATATAAGGGCATTCATTAGAACATAATAATTCTTACCTGAACAGACTACATGGTTACTAGAAAAAAAAAGTCTTTTTTAGAATGAATAAGAATACCCCAGTTCGGCTGTGTCTTGGAGATAAATTCAAGGCCTTCTGTCTCAATAAATGATTCTCATCTTCTAAATTTGAGATCTTACCCTCCAAGCTGGACAAAAGCATGCAGATTATTTAATAGAGCTCCAAGATATTACTGTGAAAAAAAAAAATAAACTTACTTTTTTCAAGTTATCCCGGAGATGCACATAGTTCTTTTTCCACATCGTGCAGCTTGTCCATATTATCATGGCTACATTTTTGAGCTTTTAAGAGCTCTTGTTCCATTTCTGTATTCTTTGCCTGCATTACAGAAAAAGTTTGACAAATCTAGAACACAGATTTAATCAACCTATCAAAATCAAAATTAACATAATAGACACTGGAATTCATTAAGGATCGTTTAGACCAAGCACAAACTAAGACAAACCACAAACTAGAGTACCATTGTAGCAGAGTATTGAGAGCTTACACCACACTGATGAGGGCTAAAAATATGAGGCATAAACATAAGATTTTTGAAAGTGGCATGGAATATTGAATCCATATTAAACTCAAAGTAGGGATATTGGACTAAATTTAAAATTTACAGGTGGGGAACACCTTCAGTAAAATATTCTCCTCTTCAGTTCTTCCATCTGAGAAAGACTGTTTTGCTGAGCTTCTTGATCCTTGGATGATGAATCTAGCTGATGTTGGAGTGCGGCAATTTTCTTGCAACTATTTTTATTTTCTTCATTTGATGCCTCTAATTCTGACTTCACTGAATCCAATATTTTGAGAAGCTTAGATATCTCCAATGCCTTTGACTCTTCAGCAGCAAGCTGTGTACACAGACAAAACACACACACATAATTATATAACTCATTCTGTAACAAAAATCAATTAATATACAAATAATTGAGTGCTCAACTAGGCTGTTAATAGTATGGAGAAAACATATGATGATGTTAAACTACTTTAGATGCATTGCTGCTAATTGTTCCCCACCAAACCCTTATAGAGTGAATGTCCTTCAAGATCATACTAGATAAGGAAAAGCACTTCATTTCGAAAATGATTACATTACAAGATTTAAGATCTATATCATACAGAAGCATACCCTTTGCCTCCTCTCCAAAGTGAATGCAAAGTAAGATCTTCTAAGCTCTTCTCGAGTTTTCCTTTAGCTTCACGTAAAGCTCCAGTTTCATAAGCAGCCTTGAAAATGAAGAAGTTCAGTACTTGAAGCAAATTGAACTAAAAATACCAACATACTACATAATTAGAATACCAATACACTACCTAATTACACTTTGCATGACATGTGAATCATCAATAATACAAGATAAATGTTATGAACTATGGAATATGGTACCAGAATAATGCATTTCGAATTTAATCATACAGAAAATTAACTTGTTGAGTCTGACTTCCATGCACCAACCATCTTACTTAAATTCTTTATCTGTGGAGGAAAGACAACATACGACACTGAAGCAGGCTGCTTACTAAGTCATATCAAGCCTTCATCAAAGTTGAAGCAGGCTGTCATAATTATTTGTTAGAATAAAATTATGTTAGGAGATACTATAACTCAAGAACTTTGGCTCTAACACCACACTGAGATGCATCAACCAGTCACCCAAAACCTAGAGCTTTTGGTGAACAGTGTGCAACATACTTCACAAGATTGCAGACTACTGAAATGTTAACAAAACATCAGGACATAAAAAAAAAAAAGATAGTTACAGTGTAGTCATTGGCAATGGAAAGGATTTGTATTAAGAATGCAGAAATTTGTATCATCTTATACAAACTTTCAAGTTTTCGACTTCCTAAATGGATAAGACAGTTATCATCCGTTCACCACTTCATTCCTATAGAACTATTTATGGCAGTAAATATATATCGTGCAAACAAGGAAAATGAATATTTTCAATTGTGAAATTTACTGTCATGTCTTGTGAGCACTCTTTGTTGGAACTTTATGCTTTACCTCTAGCAGAAACCAAACTATCAACAAGTAAAATTTATGAAGACAAACTTTTATTTAGAACAAAATTTAGAAAGCTTCCAAAAATTTAGTTGTTATTTTCAGGGTTCAAATTGGATGCTTTAAGATACATTGGGCTGCAGATAGTTGCTGTTGCTCGTACATGTTTAAGGTTCTGCAGTGCCCTTTTAGCAAGTTTCTGTCTCCAACAACACTGGATGAGAACTGTTGCCCGTCGATATTGCTGATGGAAATAATGGAGCTTCTGCATCCTCCACCAAGCCTATATAAAAATTAAGAGTATTGGTCAGTATACATCATCTTTATGAACAAAGATCAAACCAGAAAAGTTTATGGATACAATATTACTTGAGATTTACAAATGGACCTGGATAACAGTAGAAGCGTTAGCATTCTTTAAGTGAAGCAACCTCTGAACTGCTAAGATATAGCGAATCCCAGACTGGATCACAAGGGAAGCAGAGCGAAGATGCAAATATGCACTGCTGACACAACCATCTCTAGCATATCTTTCAACTGAAACAGCTGCGGCTATCTGTCTCTAGCTTCAAGCACATTCCGTGCTAAACACCCTGCAGAACAGTACGTCAGTAGTCAAAGCCAATGACCATTACTTTAAGCATCAAAGTGCAATTTAAAGTGATTTATTACAGAGGTGCACAAGGTATAAGTATATATAGGTGTGAGTAGGGGCGTATTATGGAAACAGAATCATCCTCCAATACTCCTAGACTAATACAACTCAATCTACAGTGCGCCGGATTTGGACTCTATGGAAACATGTATGTGGGCTGGCCGGCCATGATATAGGCACATAAGCCAGGACAATCTATACCCAAAACTATAGCTCCAACATGCCCCCACAGTTGAATCATCAATGGGTTGAAAACTCTCCCGTGAACACCATAGAAGGGAACCCTTTGGTACCAAGAGCAACATGCTCACGAACAAAATGAAGATCGATTGCCACATGTTTGGTTCCTAGAGCTGAAAGGGATTCAAAGACAAGTAGATAGTTTTAAGTGTAGCTTGGCATGAAGGAGTATGTAGCTTAAACAAGAGTTGTCATCAACAACAATTGGAACAGCACAGTACTCTGCCTTGACACTGGAACGAGAAACAGTTGTATGTCAGTTGGCCGACCAAGACATGAGAATATCACTGCGGAACACAACATAGCCCAATTGGACTTGTGTGTATCAGGACAATCGTCCCAATCTGTGTCAAAGACTGAGCGAAGTATGTCACAAAGTCAGACAGTCCCAAGAGTGTCATACAGCCAGTGTCACGGACGTAACAAAGTTTGTGCTTCAGAGCTCCAAGGTGTGGCTCCCTTGGATCATGCCAGGGGTGGAGCTTAGTTCAGACAAAGGTAGGCCATGGCCCCTCCTTTCAAACATGATTTGCACCGAGTAAACATTAAATGTGGTACAGTTAATTGCTGTTTACAGGATAATTACACAGACAGGCCCCCTTCCTGATTCCTTGATATTGCAGACGGCGTATAGTAAAGTTGAGATATTGCAGAGCACCAGCAAAGGCTGCGATAGTCAGAAGTGTCTGAAACAGGAGCACCAATGGCTGCAGAGAGCTTCGGATTCAAATCAACAAGTGTCAAGCATGGCTTGCAGTCTGCCATGCCAGCACATTCCAAAATCTCAACCATATACTACCGCCGGAAAAAAGAGGGATGCAATAGTACAATGAAGTAGGCGTTCGAGGAAGATGTCATCCACATAGAGTAGGAAGTAAAACATGTCATCACCATGATGATAAATGAACAGAGATGTGTCTGATTTGGCCTCCACAAAACCAAGCTGGAATAAGAGTGAAGCGAAGCGACTGTACCAAGCCCTGGGTACCTGCTTTAGACCATAAAAAGAGCAATTCAGCTAGCTGACATAGTCAGCATGTGCAGAATCCTCAAATCCATGAGGCTGGGAACAATAAACTCTCTGTCAAAACCCCATGAAGAAAAGCATTCTTGATGTCGAGCTGATGAATGGGCCAGTTTGAGAGACAGCAAGAGAGAGTATAGTGTGCAGGGTCACAACTGGGCTAAAAGAATCATCAAAGTCAATCCCGGGACACTGAGTTTCCCCGAAGAACCCATCAGGCCTTATAACATTCAAGTGAACCATCTGCCTTGAATTTGTGCTTAAGATCCTCTTTCGGGTCGCCAGATTGGCTTTGGGCGGACAGGGAACAAGATCCCACATGTTATTCTCCTTCTCCATAAAGGTGGAGAATTAATATTCCATGGTAGCCCCCACCAATTGGGGTCACCATCGGCGAGACCAATGCAATATCTTCGAGGCACCAGGGACAACAGCACGGCATGGTAGCGAGCAGGCTGATGGAACCCGAGCTTGCCACAGATGATCATGGCATGCTGATTGGCCACCAGGGAGGGGGGGCAGGAACTGCACCATGAGGAAGCCGAGGCGCTGGCACAGCTTCCAGGCAAGGAGATGACATCGACCAGGTGGGAGCCGAAGCTGGTCACCGAGACTAAACGAAGCGGAAGTCACAGGAGGGAAGACAACCCATCTGACCATGGTCGACTGGGGGCTGCAGAGTAGCCACGCCAGGCTGCTGCTAGGCAAGTGGCTTCTCTGCAGAGTAGACACATCAGGCCAAACGGGACAACTGAGTGACCCAACAACGGGAGAAACAGGTTCGACCAGCACCAGGAATGAGGGCTGCAGAGCCTCAATTGTGGGTGGCAAAAGACGCCACAAGAGACCCAGCAACTGAGATGAGGGTATCTGCAGGCAACAATAAGGGTGACCGTCCCAGGGGCAGAGCTTTGTTGGAGGCAAAGGTAGCCATGGTCCCCCCTCGTTGTTAGAAAGTTTCCTTAGCAAATACTTAAGCTTACTATGTATGGAGTGAGTTTTGAGTTTCATCTCTTAGCTTGTCCCCCTCTAGATCTTACATCAAGCTCTGCCACTAGATGGTCCGATGAGAGCCGATACAAAGTGAGTTTTGAGTTCACCTGTGCAGGGAGATTGAGGCCAACACATTTTGGGTCCCTAAACTTGTTGCACCTCAGGTCATAGTAGCCACAAGTACATTTCTTGCTGATGTGGCATGCCAACATGACATGCTTTTTTTTTTAGGTTTCGGCCCATCTCCTTCCCTCTTCTCACATGGATGGATTTTTATTTTCCTCTTCTCTCATGCTGACCCCAACCCGTCCGACGCCACAATTGTCCACGGGCTGCAGTCTCGTGAGAGAAGACGGAAGCAAGGAAAAGGATCTATTTGTGAGAGAAAAGGAAAGAGGAGGGGGCACTTAAACGTAGAAAAACATGCCACATCAACAAGAAACGTCCACATGGCTGTTATGGACCTTTGGTGCACCACTTACCAAGTTTAGGGACCCCACAAATGCATTTTTAAAGTTCGTGGACCCAAGTGACACACTCTTACAAGTTTGAGGGCCGCTAGTGCATTTAACTCTTTTGTTAAAGTATTGAGCAAAAAGATTTCTCCTAACATGTTTTAAAAAGCTCACGAAATAGATATAATATGATACTGCAAGTTAGTTATGACATTAAAAAACATATTTGTGCGAAACGCTGAGGTTAGGCTCAAGAAAAAAAAAATGTAGGACCTGTTTGTTTACCCCGCCCCCAACACACCCACAGGCACACCCAACCACACACTAATGTTTAAATGTAAAGTATGAAACCACAGAAAGAACCAACATACCTCGGCAAAATATTTGGATACAAATAGAGGCTTTCCTTGTTGAAAGAAATTTCTTGCGAACAGTAAAGGTTCGAAAGTGACCCTGCACAATCCTGGAAGCATTGTCCAGAATCTCACCACGTCTGGAGTCCAACACAGCTATCTGACCAGCCCGGAGAAAAACTTTTGTTCTGCCAAGCTGAAGAATACAATCAGACAAAAAATAGGTATACATCATTAAATTGTATTTCCAAGAAACAAGTTCATAATGATGCCCCTTCAAGAGGTGTTTCTGTGCTTCACCATCACAACAGGGTTGCACAAATTTTTAATTAACGACCTTGAAGGGGCAAACAAGAATAAACAACCCTTCAGTTTAGCTTCAAATTTTAAAACTCTAAAACGTCAAAGATAGAAGCACCTCTCATCACATGCAACCTGTGTAACATTTGTTTTTGGATCGGCAAAAACTGTGGGGATATGCAAACCTGTGTAACAATTGCCTGGTGGTGGGTGATGATTAGTTTCAACACATGAGCAGTAACTTGTGTCCTTAAGATCTTAGCTAAACAATACGCAAAGTCAAAAAGAGAAAGCAATAACACAAAGAAAATAGCAACCAGAGAATTCATAAGTTTAGTTGAATGCGTGAATACAGTTGAATGTTCTTATCTTAGTGTTAAAATAAACTAGACACAAAAGAGGTACGCGATAGTTAAGACAAGTTGCCTGGTTGGGTAACGGACATGATGCATCTAGCTGGGAGGGCTACCCTTGTCAGTGCAAGGTTCACACCAATACCTATTTACCAGCTCATTGCCTTGGAATTTTCTAAATGGGTTATTAAAGCAATTGACAAGATTCAGAAGACTTTTCTTAGTCAGCTTGCAGGCGCGGCCGGCCGCTAACCCGCATCGCTTGCCGCAAAGTTAATTGGCGGGTTTTGCGCCACCAAGCTATCTAATTTGCAGACAAACCTTCTGCGGGCATAACATACTTTGCAGCAAAACCCGCAGAGTCCGCCACACATATAGCATCCCTCAAAATCTGTGATTGCCAATAAGTGAAAGAAAGCTACGTATAGGAAAAAGACCGTAATAACGGGCAACATGACTGGCACGGCGATGAACCAATTGACCTAGTCGGCACCGTCCTGGAATACAGTGGCGCCGACAGTCGACACGAAAGGCAACACGACCGTTGCCAGTTGCCAGCATGAAAAAAGCAGCTACCCATCGATGCATGCAGATGCAGTTAGCTTGCTAGGCCATGCAAGGCCTTGCGGAAGCAGCTCATCGCCACAGGGGCAGCCGGTGTCGTCCTCGGATTCCTCGTCGGCGTCGTCATGGGGACCTCGAGCTGTGGGCCGCTGGTGTTCATCGTCGTCGTGGAGCTGTGGGCAGCAGTAGAGCAGGCGGAGGAGGAAGACGCCGGATGCTAGACTATCGTGACCGCACTAGCGGTGATGCGGGTTTTTGCGGGTTCTTAACTGCTTTCCCTCTTGTCCAATGGGCTCAACGGGTTGACAGGCGTTGGGCCACAAAGAAATCGCAGCTGAGCCACAATAGTCACGAAGATAAATTTTGCGGGGCGAGGTTACGCTAACAGCCCGCCCCGCTCGCAATCTGATTTCTTAGGAAAGGTTGCATTGCAAAGATGTGAATGGAGGCTATTAAAGCAATTGAAAAGTCCAATTGATCTTGGAATACTGGGAATTCTTGATCTAGAAGTGATTAGGCGGGCATTGATAATGAGGTGGCTATGGCTTCCTGCTAAAAAAATGGGTGGCTGTGGCTTAAAAGGACGCAGCCTGATCACATATGGGCTGGGACTTGATATCATAGGATTTTCTCCATCTCAGTAATGTCTACTGTACGGGATGGCAGCAGGACATTATTTCAGCATGGAAATGATTGCATGGGAAATCCTTGTCCATCTTACTCCATCTCTGCATATGCATAAGACAAGAGATTGTCAACCGGAGAACAGACCAGGAGGCACAAACAGATAACACTGGATCCAGGATAATAAAGATGGCTTGTACAGAGGCTTTATTTGAATATCTTCAGCTATGGGTATGTGATATGTTATCCATGGTTGACCTTACACCTGGAGTGGAGGATCAGCACTTATGACCTTATGGTCATCTTCTCATTTGGGTCAGTTCATGACAAAATCAGTCTATCATCGTTTCAGTGTGGGAGCTGTTGAATTCGAGCCACAGAGCGAATTTTGGAGAAGTTGGGCTACACCTCACTGCCGACTTTTTGTTCAGTTAGCCTCCCAAAAGTGTTGGATTTCCTATTGTTTGGCCCATCGAGGTCATGATCATCCTGAGCAATCCCTCTATGTGATCAGGGGTAAAGTGTACAGCAGATACTGCATGTATGTTCTCAAGCAAAGTTTGGTTCTCAGTCTTTTCATTGGTTGGTCTGCAGCATCAGGTGCCATGGATAAATAATCTTATTTTTCATTGAGTGGTGACGCCAAACATTGCAGCAAGTTAATAAGCATCATCACTAGGGGTTCAACTTCTTAGTTGTGGTGTTGGCTTCAGAGATATGGAAGCATAGGAATGAATGTATTTTTGAAGGGGCTTCAACTGATCTCAATGCTATATTTGCAGGGCATTAGGGATGAGGACAAGTTGTGATGTATGCCGAGAGCCAAAGGCCTCAATAGTATTTAGCCATAGGAATTGTGTGTCTATGTTGCTGGTTGTAATTTCCTTCAGCGATTGGCAAATCCTCTTGGTACTAAACTGTGGCCTAATGGACTTGTATGAGTCTACTTAGATTCCTCTTTCTTCTTAATATAATGATGTGCACCTGTGCGGTGCATTTGAGAAAAAAAATGGACCGAGTCTGGATAGAATTAGGTACTTTACTTGAAAGTTCTCAGGTTTAGTTGCGTTAGAATCCTCTGTGTCAGCGATCTCTCATCAAATCTACAACAGAGAAAAAACGAAGTACATGGTAATCCTTCATAATTATGTGATAATAAAACTTCCAAATAGAAATATGACAGAAGTAAAAAAAAAAAGTTATACATTTATACTACTGAGAGATGCCACATTCTGACACTCTAAATTACACAACAACAATGTTAGCATATCACCTTTCATCCATATGTTCTGGCACAAGAAGTCCAAAGCGATTGATAAATTCAGAGTATGTTCTCCTTGTGGGATAACCAGCAAGACTTATCCTAATAGCTTCAAGTACACCCTGAAACGAAACCAAATAAATAAACTAAACTACAATGATTCCAAGAATGACATATCTAAAAAGGGAAGTTTTACTGCAGGACACAGTTTGAGCGTGTAATATGCTGTTGAACACCGCCCGAAGCGAAATATGCCCAGTACCATTACAAAATGGTGTCCATTTGCCGTAACACACCGCACGGATATTATATTCATTTCTCAGGTTCGCGGAGTGAGAAGGGAGAGATGACTCTTTTGCCCTCGTTTCAACCCCCGGCTGCTCACTGATTTTTTCCGTAACACACCGTCGCCACCGATTTGGTTAGACCTTGAGCTCTCCGACCTTCGTGGTCAGAGTGTCAGACCTTGAGCTCTCCTAGGGCCATGTAGTTTATAAAGCCAGTCAAGCACGTTGAGCTCAAGAACTTGATTCCCATGACCTTTGCTCCGGTCATGAGTCCTCCAATGACGCAACCAATGGCCACATAGCACGGAGTCACGGACCATCCGCGGCCCGATAGAGCAAGCCAGCCCCAGCCCTACAACAACGGTGTTCTTCCGGTTGTCTACGCCTCGGCGACGCGGATCCCGTCACGCCACTCTCGACCGCTGCGCAATGCCCAAGCTGGCCCGCGGCCCTTGAGCCGCGGCCGACGGCGGCGCACGCCTTTGAGGCGCCCCTGCACCCGGCTCTAGCGGCACCAGCCCAGGCGTGACCCATGAGCATGGCCCAGCAGCACGACCACTCCTTCAGGGGCGGCGAAGATCTCCGGCCGCGACCGAGATCCATGTTTTCGTCGGTGAGGACAGAGTCGAGGCCGTCGGGGGCTTTGCTCGTGATGTCGGAGAGGGTGAAGCACGACACAGGGGGAGATGGTTCTCGCGAGAAGCGGGGAGGCCCATCGCGTGCGGCGAGGCGAAGCGTGGTCACGAGCACAAGCAGCAGCAACGGCTTCTGAGGTTGATGACAAGGGTAAAAGGGTCATTTCATCCCTCTTCTCTCGCTGTAAAATTGAGAAATGAATAAAATAACTTGAGTGTGGTGTCTTACGACAAATAGCCGTGATTTTGTAATGGTACTCAGCAAATTTTTATGTTGACGGTGAATTGGCCAATTACACGTTTCTTGATGTCCCACAGCAAAATTTACCCAAAAAAAAAAAAGATGAGTTAAACAGAATGCAGAAATCTTTGATATGAATCAAACTTCAAAAGACTGCAACATTAGGGTGTGAGAGCAGAAAATCAACGGAACTAACCCCACTCCGCAGTTGCTGAAGTACACTGCCATTTTCAAACTTCTGAGGGCAATTCAGAGAATTTGGTTTTATGCAGCGGATGTAATGAGGCTCCGTGGAGCTAAGTGTCTCCATTAGTGCTTGGAGTTGTTGCTGTTGGGATTAGATAACTGACCATATCATAAGTATAATCAAATAAAAACAAAATCGAAATTAGCATGCATTATTCTTGAGGGCTTTCAAAGAATTACTCTCCACACAAACACATAGGGAGAGACGAGGGAGAGAGATTCATGATGAAAACTCAAATGAGTTCCTTTGACTGCAAAAGTTCAAAAATTATGTATAACTAAAGTTTGAACTATGCTTTTGCCTGTTTCTTTCTTGTTTCCCTTCATTGTTAGCATGCAAGCAATACACATTTATTTGTACCACAAATAGCTGTAAAGAAAAACTCTTGGTAAATAAAGAATTATAAGATAAAGATAAATAACCCAAAACAGTAAATAAAGCAAAAATCTGGAAAAACAAACAATTATAGAAATAAAGAAAACAGTAATGTACAGCACTATACCTTAAATCGTGAAGCAACTGAAGAAAACTTATAAGATGATTTCAATGGATCCTCTTGGTTTGAAGCAAAGAGACCAGAAATAAATGAGCATTTTTTGAAGAAGACAAAAGATTCTGGTGCTCTGCAATAACATAATCTCGGTTCTTCTCCAAAAATAAATCAGTTTGGTAGGTCACCTACAAAAGTAGACCATTCATTGCCACATGCTCTAACCTAGTCAGAGAAACACAATGCTAAGAATAGCTTGCAAGAAATGTGATTCAAAGGACATGCCTTTCCAGCAAAATGAGACAGGGCTTAAATCCGTCTTTGAGAGCTTTGGTTTTTCTAGTCTCGGGTGTGCTCTTAAATTCTGAAATAGCTTCATCAAAAAAGTTTCATGTGTTGATTTTCCAAGCATGCTGTTTAATAAGACTAGAAAGGAGTTAGAACTTTGAACTCTTAAGTGTTTGATAACACAGTATGAAAATCCTACCATGCTTCATCCAAAAGTGAAAATATGCCTATTGGTTTCTGCAAAACAAAAAAGAAATAGCATAGTTAAATAAATCCCCACATAGACAAAAACAAATAAAATTTCAACACTAGATATATATATATATATTCAATGATGCCATTGCCAAGGATGCAACTAGTCATTTTCAACAAATTTGGTAACATAAGTAGATGACATTGAATAGAATACGCAAGTTAAGTTAAATATCCACTCAGACACATGCCAAAAAGGACTTCTAATTGTCAAAGACAGTGATTAAAAGGTACAGTTACTTTGAATTATTTTTCATATATTTAGATAATATGGAGGAAAGTTGCCAACAAGAAAAACACATTCAGTGATATATGTTAGAAGAAAACACATGCAGTGATATACCATCTTTTCCAGAAGTTCAAATGTTCAGGTACATTACATGTACATCAGCAAGCAGACGGATGTACCTACTTTCCTCCTCATAACGTACGTCTGTAACCAGTGCTATATGGATTACATTTTTTATAGAAAATGCACATTACTATTAAGAAGGTTTTAGCATAACTACAACAATGGTACTTTCGTAAAATGGTACTCCCTCCATTCCAAATTATAATTCGTTTGACTTTTACAACCCCAAGTTTGACCACTCGTCTTATTCAAAAAATTTGTGCAAACATAGTCAAATTTAAGTCATTCTTAAGGACCTTTGGCTAATAAAGCATGCCACAACAAAAGCTATGATATTTTGAACAATTTTTTTGAATAAGGCAGTGGTCAAACTTAGGTTTGAAAAGGTCAAACGAACTACAATTTGGAGCAGTTTAGTAAGTATGATATAGAAACTATTGTCAACAGGAAAATTGTTCATCAAATCAACTTATGCCCTTTTTAGATTCAATGGGAGATAACCAGCACCTTTAGCTCTGTTTCAATTTTAAGATTATTCAGAATTTAGTTCAGCACTCTGGCCAAGATATGTCAAACAATTACTATACACTGCAAAGCAAACAACGTCATTACAGGTGGCGCCTACCACAATCAGAAGGAAGAAAGGAAAAACTTGAAATGTTTAGTCAAGCAGGTAAAGGTAAATCAAATATGACTACCATATCATATTTTTGTGCAGAAACAATTTATGTCGCTCCATCCACCTTGAGACGCCAGCTCGCGAACTTCATCCAAGGGGATCTTCCATCACCGACTATCGCCGAAGCCGAAGAAGATGGCCGACGCATCTTACGGCCCCTACGCTAGCGTCGCCACCGACGCGACGCTGGTCCTCAACGTGATCCGAGGCCTCAACGAAGCGGTTCAGCCTACGCCGGCATCACCGCTTCGCCGCGCTACCGCCCCTTCCCCACCTTTCGAGGCCCGTGATGACCTCATTCTTGAGGAAATCACACTCGGAGAACAAGAAGGAAGCCCTCACACCGCTTTGCTGTCCGGCCGCTACTACGCTCTCTACCCGCCGCCTCGGGCTCCGCACTACTGAACTCCAAAATCCAACAGCTCGCAGAGCAGCTGGCGGGCGTGCAAAGGAGGCTCCACACCACCAGCCCCTCCTCCGCGGCCAACGCTCATCCGCCGGTGGTTCCAGCAAAGAAGCAGCTCGGCACTCGCAGCAGCTGCTCCGTGGTCGCCCATGGCCGAAGCTTCTACAATCCATGGATGGGCTCCATTCGGATGTGGCCTGCGGGCGCGCTCTCCGCGGCACCCTATTCCGGTGCACAGCCACACGCTGCGTGGCACGCAAAGAATAAAGCACTGAGCGATGTTGACACAGCGAAACTGCCGTGCCGCCTTTGATGGTTCCAGCCCAGCTGGTCTCGCCTCTGTGCTTCTACAACCCCGTCGGGTCGGGCCGCCATCCCGACCTCTAACGCCCGCTTCGCGCCTCGCATGACGACGACGCAACCCCTCGACTCGAACGCATCGGTACTTCGACCTCAAAGTGCTACCTCCCATATGACATCTCAGCCCCTCTCTTTCACATACTTTCTTCCGGGCGGTACCCTACTCCTTCATCCATTATTGCCTGCGAACTGCTCCACACTTCCGCCACGGCCATTGGCTCCAGCGAGTTATCTCCTCGCTGCCTTAATAATGTCCTCGTGTCACCACATATTATTAAGAACCTCATCTCTCGTTTCGGCCAATTTACTACCGGATAACAATCGCTCTATTGAGTTTGGACTCACCGGATTTGTTGCGGAAGGTTCTTCCATCTCGAGGAGAGATCGCCGTGCAATAGCTCGGGCATTTGTCCCCTCCACCTACCTCCAGGGCCAGCACTCCCCGCCCAGCCATCGTCCCCGGTATTTGTGGCATCACGGCGTTTGCCAATTCCTGGCCACGGCTTTGTCAAGCTTCGGCGTCCGGTGTCGGACCGGCCGGGGATTGTGTCATGCTTGTCGGTTAGGCGTCATGTTAGATTACCGTTCCATGAGTTCTGCTTCCCGTCGCGTCTAATAAGTTTGACCTTATACATTGTGATCTTCGGACCTCTCAGGTTGTGAGCATTTCTTGGTTATAAATATTATTTGGTCATTCTTGATGATTGCACTCGTACTATGGATTTTCCTTTTTACGCCTCGAACCGACACTTCAAAGACACTCACCCGACTTTTCGGCCACGCCTCCACCCAGGTTTAGTGCTTCGCCAAAGTCACATCGGTATTGTAACAACGCCGCGAAGTTCGACGCTCCGGCTCGGGCAATTCTTCAAGACTGGGGCATCCATGTCGAATGTCCACGCTACTACCTAAGCCCTGTATCGGTAAAAGTTTAAACGCATTATTCGCCCATAAATAATGTAGTTCGCTCCCGCTCTTTTCAGCGCTCCATGCCTCCGCCCTCTGGCCGAAGCACTCTCCACCGCCGCTGTTCTTCTTAACATTTTGCCGCCCAAGACTCTAGCTTTCTCTCCGCGCGCATCTTGCCCTCCTTGGCAAGCCACCCACATCTAATCATCTACGAGTCTTTGGTTGCAAATGTTATCCCAACTTTATGTCGGCTCTTGCGACCCTACAAACTCGCCCCTAGGTTTTGTCCGTATTGTCTTCTAGGATACTCGGTAGCATCACAAAGGGTACCGTTGCCTTGACCTCTCCTCCAACAGAGTCATTGTCTCCTAAGCACGGCCATCTTTGATGAACGGCCCGCTCCCTTTCTTTGGCCTTGTGTCCTAGTGCTCGCAAATCGATTATCGGGCCTCGAGGACGATTCTCATCGACTGTGTTCCCTCCTATTGGACCGTGCACAAGTTTTTGTCCGAGGGCCCACTCCCCGGTGTCACTCAACGCCCGGCCGGCCCCTCCGTGGATCGTGCCTGGACGCCCTCGCCGGCCGATGATGTTGTTGATTCGCCGGGTGCTTGCACTCGAGTTTCTTCGCGCCACGCTGCCACGCGACGCCGCCTCAGCGCTTTCATCTCCCGGCCAGCGCCTACGGCGACGCTACGACGCCTTCTCCCGCGCCACGCACTCGCCACGCTCTCGGCCCGGCGCACTCCTCCCTGGGCCTACGCCCCGCCAGCTTCCCGGGGTGCCGAGCACCACCGTGATTCCCACCTCTCCGCCTCGCTAGCTCTTCACTACGCAGAAGATACCAGGGCGCGAGATCGCGCATCGCCGCCTCGGCCCCGCCTTGCCCAAGGGTGTTGTTGCTCGCCCCTCGGTGATAAACCAACCGCCATGGCACGCTGGGCCAAGAGGTAATTCTGGGATGCCAGCGGCCTACCGTCGCCTCTCTTTCTGCTGATTGCCGAAGACCTTAGCGCTGTTTAATCTCCCAATTGGCGCTGGCTATGGAAGAAGAACACAACGCCCACCTCCAATCACACTTTGGGATCTTGTGCCCCAGCCCCGGGCCAATGTCGCCACCGGCAAATGGATATTCAAGCACAAATTCAATCCTGGATGGCTCTACGAGGTATAAGGCTCGTTAGGTTCTCCGTGGCTTCACCCAAATACCAGTGTTGACTTTGATGAGACATTAAGGCCCGTCGTCAAACCCGGAACTATGCACACCGTGCTCTCCCGCGCGTTGTCCCGTGGGTGGCCTATTCATCGGTACGGACGTCAAAGAATGCTTTTCTCCATGGCAACCTCTTTGGAGATCGCTTCATCGCTGCCGACCCTCACAGGTTGAGGATCCCTCTCGTCCGGATCCGCCCCGCTCCCTCCCGAAGTCTCTGTGATGGTCCCCGGGAGCAAGCACTCGCGGGCCCGGTACAGCCGCATGGCCTCTTACCTATCACACGATTGGGTTAGCTGAAGCCAAGTCGATACTTCGCCTTCGTCTACGATGTGGCTCGACACCGCCTACTTGTTGCTCTATGTGGATGATATAGTTCACTGACCTCCTCACCTCGATCTCGCCCCGCGGATCATCACCGGCCGCTTCGAAGACAGCCCTCGCCATGAAGGATCTGGTGTCCCGCATCACTTCCCTCGGATCGGGTTGGTTAGCTGGCGGCCGATCTCCTCTCCGCGGCAATAGCAGACATACCGGATATACTCGCGCCCGTCCGGGATGTGTCGAGTGCAAACCGCTCCACGCCCCGCCTGACACCAATTCAAGGTTGCCGCACCGAGGCCCGTATCGCGATTCCGCAACAGTTTGCCTCCACATGCATGATCCTCGTGAGCCTCACCTGCGTACTTTTGAAGGCGGATTCTTCGCTATGTTCGAGGCACTCTCCATCTTGGACTCCCTCTGGGTATTCTAACCGGCCAGCATCTTGTTGTCTAAGACCGGAATTTTGGATGCCCGGGACACCGGCAGTCCACCTCGGGCTACGTGTTCTTTGGGGACAACCTCGCCTCCTAGTCTTCCGCGTCCGAACACCGCGGTCAAGATCTAGTCACGGGAAGCATATCTGAAAG
Source organism: Hyparrhenia diplandra (assembly GCA_015847255.1). Taxonomy (NCBI): domain Eukaryota; kingdom Viridiplantae; phylum Streptophyta; class Magnoliopsida; order Poales; family Poaceae; genus Hyparrhenia; species Hyparrhenia diplandra. The sequence continues at coordinate 21,275 of JADLZK010009926.1, forward strand.
TGGCAAATGGAGTTGCGAGGCCACTTTGTTTGCGCCAGCTTCTTCGGAGTTGCATGCCCCTCAGCGCCACCACTGGCGGTATCCGCGGACCATATCGCTGCCGTCTACATGACCTCAATCCAATACAACATCGGCGCACCAAGCATATTGAGATCAATCTTCGCCGTCCAGGAAGCGAGTGGCTATTGGTGATATTCGAAGTCCTCGCATGTCCCTACTTCTTCATAGTATCGGATATATCTTCACCAAAGGGTCAGCCTTCCCTCGATGTTCACGGAGTTTAGGTCCATAGAGTGGCCGACGTTTCAACAAGCGGGAAGTGTTAGAATATGCGCGCCATGGGCTGGCCGGGTTTTGGCCTTAAGCTTGTTAAATTTTCTCTGCCTTCTTTAGCTAGAATAGATACATGGCGATTAGGCAAGGATCACCGTTGATTTGGGTATTACTATAAACCCTAGGGATCCTTTTTGCCTATACATATGTAACCTTGTGTTCTTCCTCATTAATCAATGAATTATCCTCAACCATAATCTCTTTCGTGAAGGGGAAAATGAGGTAAGTCTTCCCCCTCAAAATCCGCGGAGAGAGGTTGCTTCCTCAACCCACGTGCATGTCAAGACCTTCGTATGTTCATTAAATGTGCACACACACCGTATGAAAACTAAAAAGAAAATATGAGCAAGCAATACAACGCATTGGCACTCCATATCACCACAAATAGCGAGGATATTTCAAATGTAACTATAGATTCTCTTAGTTTTAGAAGTTTAGACCTTTTCAATAAGATCCAATATATCTTGGTTGTCAACAAATTCAATGTAGCTCCAGTTAATTTCTAATACATTTTTTTATTCCTCCCCGGCTCCATCTTGAAAAACATTTGGATCAAGCAATTGAAAATACATCAAATATGTTTGTGATTATGAGGAAGGACATAAAGTGTGGTCATAAAATACCTTATTAAAATGTCTTTGAAGCTTTTCATTGAAGTTAAAATTGATGCACAAACTGCTCCAAGCTAGCGGTGATGGAAGGGCCATCAGAAATTCAAAAACAAAAAATAGATTTAATCAATAAGCTTTCCAAAGTATAATAATAGAGTTAAAGAATCTTCATGTGAAGACAGAATGAGTGCTCACTAAATTGAGCTTTCAACCTTTTCTTTTTTGTGTGGGAATGTTACAGTTACCATTACGTAATTGAGCCAAGAAACCAAGTAATGCCAGCATTTCTCACCATATCACAATATTATCAAGTCTTTGGTGTATTATATAGGGCCATCAGCTTCAGAACATGCCAACTAGTCTACTACTAAATTTTATCATTCAAAGTACAGACACTATAAGGAAAGGCTATGCATTAAGATTTCATTACGCCCAGCTGATGCTAGTCCAGTTGGTCTAGTCACCCGGGCGCACCCCCTAGGTCCCGAAGGTTTGCGACCCCCATGGGAGCAATTAATTTCGGCCAGTGCTAAAAAGCCAAAGCCGCAATTGATCGGCTTCTCACGGGTAACGCCTCCCCGCAGGTGCAGGTGGGGTGGGGTTCGGGGGTTTTTCTTTCCTATATAACTCTAACTATGTTGTTGTTGTTGTTTAACCCTAACTCTATCTTTTTTGTCCCGTGGCTCCTATTTTTTGTGTCTCTTTTATACTTGTTTCCTATGGGTTTCATCTCTAGCCTACCCCAACTAGCTTGGGACAAAAGGCTAAGTTGTTGTTGTTGTTGTTGAGAAGGCTGACTTTCTTCATTTAAAAAGCTGCGGTGGCAGTCTTAACCGCCCCGGTGGAGTTTTTTTAGATTTTCATTACCACATGAATGAGATTTTTCCATTTGAAGCTCTCTTTACAACCAAGGGCAGTCGACAGAATTCTTATTCCATTCAAAAGTCCCTGCCCAAGAGCATGCTATGCAAGAGAAGCCAAGGAATCAAACATGCCTAACATTATTGAGTTGCAAGCTAGCTAGTTATTTTGCTAACCAAATTTGGCACTGGTGTTTGTTAACAAAAAAATTAGCATTGCATAAATAGTTGGAGTGGCAGTATTTCGAGAAGGCAGTTCCTTCCAAGAATGGCCAACATAACAAACTTCAAAAGATTTGGTCAACCTGCTTCTTGGCAGGGGAAAGGTTTTGGTTATTCTTGAAACTTCAAGAAAATATCAAAATTTAGGATCACGCTAATACCTGTATTAGGTAATATTCACACCCCACCCCCACCCCCCAAAAAAAAAAAAAAAGCTCCTTGAAGAATAGCCACCACACAATGCTTAGAATTTTGGCTAGTTTGGCTGGGGGAATAATCACGCCTGCTTATTAGTTTGAAAGAAAGACTGAAAGCCTGACCTGTTATATTTGAAACACTCAAAACCATAGATGTCCAAGACTCCAATCTGTGACCTAGACTCCATGTCCTGCCCAATGGACTTATTAATGTTGTCAACAAGCCTGCAGTAGCCACGCTATAAGCACCGCATTGAAAAAATGTAAAGCAGTTCACGAAGAGACATGGTCATACCAATCAAATAATCGAAAGCATAAACAGTCTTTTGCAAAGAGTATCACGACCAATGATAGCTGCAGAACTGTCAACTGCCTTGATTATGTTTCCTTCAGGAGTTTTAATTGTGCGGGTAGCACAGAGTTGATAGCAAAAAGGCCTGCATCAACCCTAGAAAGAAAAAAACATACAAGAAATGCCATAAATAGTGCTAGACATAACATATTAACATAATTTGTAAATCATTTTAAATTGACGATAAAAATTTTTGGTGATGCTCACAAAGAACCAATGCATGTGATCATGAATACTGCTAACATCATATAATGCCCAAAAAATAACAGAGCACGTAAAAGGCAACGCCCAAAGCTCCTAACTAAATGAGTAAAGACACTGCTTTTCGAAAAGTTAGTTTTTCAAAATGAAGAAGTGGATTGTTTGATGAGCATGGTAAAATAAAAGAGAATGCCATGACTTATGAATCTAGAAAAAAGTCAACATAGTTATTGATGCATTAAGGTAGTTCTACTACATTCAATGATAATATCTCATAGCTTGTAAAGAAAAAAACATAAGATAATAGCATTTGTCAATTTGCTTTGAACTACATAAGCTTATTACAGAAAAGGCTACCTTTTTTATGTAAGTGCAAAACTTTGGGAGCATATTCCTTTAAAATTTTGGTTACTAAATAGGAGACTCTGGGTTTTAATTTGAAGGGTTCATGGTGAGGCAAACACAAATTAGCAGTCTATGATGAAATAGTTTATGAGAAATCTGGGAAAACAGAATGACCATAAGTAGCAAATGCAAACACATAGCTTGGCCTGAGAGAATTAAGCAGTATGAGCCTGCTATGTCCACAACAGAAAGTAACATGTTCACTTTGCAGTTTTGTGATGCACAGCACCAGTGACAAGACTAAGATAAGATTAATAAAATACTCACATAAGTAAATCAGCAGCCATCTGGAGATGGAATTTTTACATTTTTCATCATAATTACGGAGGAATCAAACTCCTTTCCAGGAGAAAATTCAATGTTCCTAGATGAAGGATAGCAGCCACAATTGAATATAGCTTCCTGAGAGTGCATGGTAGCAACATGAGTCAAAAATTATTTTTATCAAGAGAAACAATAATTTGGTAATTTTCTATCTAGTGTTGGAATGTGGCCAAGATGAACCTGATCAGAAAAACATATACCAACAATGTCCATAGCTCTCCGTGTTTTCTAAATAAATATTCTTCAGACGCTGACCCCTTCTAATTCATACATATGGCTTTGATTTAGGTAATAAAAGTTCTTAGGATGGGCAAGCTTGTATTTATCTGCATCCTGGTGATACAAAATTAATATACCATAAAGTATCAATTGTGAGCTAAGTACTCAAATGTAGCACATACTCCTCAGTCCCTAAATAGATGTCATTCTTCTTCCCCGAGAAGTCAACGTTTTCAAAAGCTGCGTACTTTTATATTAAAAATATATAAATATTTATGCTAAGTAATTAGTATCATTGAAAAGATCTTTTAAGTCTAGTTTTTAATAAATTTATTTGGAGATATAAATGTTGCACGTATTTTCTCTGAAAACCTAGTCAAGGATTGAGAAAGTTTGACCGCACGCACCCATAGTGACATCTAAAAGGGCGAGGGAGTACAATGTTACTTATGTAGACAAATATATATTGATAAATATTGAGCTATGAGGAGGATTAACCCAACAGAAGTCTCAATCTCTCACATGACAATGAAAATAAATACATGGGAGTAAATTGACACAAATACTAAAATACCAAATTAACAAAAGTTAAGGAAGAAATGATTCACAAATAAAAAACATTTTGTTGCAAATCCTTCTATATCTAAAATTGGCTATTTACTTATATCACGATGCTACCAGTTAAGCATCTATGGCGCAGTAAAAGCACTCAATTCATAGTGGTTAATTTGTGGACTCAATTACGATTCGATGCTGCGTGAACAGGGACACTGCATGACCTAAAAAAATGTCTATTCACTCCCAAGTTTTTAGGATGTCCAGCCTTCTAAACTATTTTGCTGCTTCACTTTGTCTAATGAAAATACTATTCCCTCCATTCAAATTGTAAAGTCGTTTTGGCTTTTCTAGAAACATAGTTATTAATATGTATCTAGGCATAACATGTATCAACTATGTACCTAGAAAAGCCAAAACAACACAACTGGAACAGAGGGGTAATAAGTCAATCACTTCACTCCATAGTTGAGGTAAAGCTTTCACTTTTTAGTGGCATTTGTCTTTTTTTCTTTCTTTTTCACACAGGTTGTATTTCAAGTTGAAAGTTATGTGAGATTATGAAGCGACACACCCTATTTTATGGAAATATGTGCATAATCTTTTCATGACTAGTTGCATATGTCGGTAGCACCTGAAATCAGTTTAATCCTCAGGAAATGGAAAATTTGTCCTTCCCTGAAAACAAGTAGGGGATTTTCGGATCCAAATTTTTACTTCTTCATGTTATGGGGAACATCACAATTAATCTCAGGGATAATAACTAATATAAAATCACCAAAGGTCTGTAAACAAACCCCCAGATGCACAAAGTTGATAAAAGCAGTGGTAATTCCTTTTCAGATTCAGAAACTTGCACAACACGAGACCGTTCAAGGTAAGTTCTAACTGCAGCCCCAGATATTTTTACGGATTTGTCAAATTGAATTTCCGGCAAATTTCCCAAATCGACTGCAGTGAAATAAAACTAGTAAGTATATATGGGTACATGGAAGAAAGAAGTACACCTACTAGTCCTCTAAAAAAAAGTACACCTACTAGTAATATACTATATGGGTGTGTTTACGTTCGTTTTCCTAGACAGTCCCGCTAGCAAAACTAAGATAGGCTAGCACTAGCCAGCTTTAACTAATGCAAGCAGCATATGTTTGATTTGCCTGTACTAGCTAAGCCTAGTTAGGAATCAGTGTGTTTGGTTGCCTGGTTTTGGTTTGCATAGACTCACCTCTTCCTTTCACTTGGTAAGTTTACCCGCTTTGAGGACTTTAGTCGAACAGGTTTGTGGGCATGGTTGGCGAGCACCTCGGAACCATGGCAGCGAGCCACCACGCCGCCGTGAGCTGCAAGCTGGAGAAGAAGGCCAAGTCGGCGAGATGGAAGAGGAAGAAAGGATCGGAGGGGACGAGCTCTGGTGCTGCTCGTCTGCTCGCATTGGTGTGCTCGTGTTGCTCGTCTGCTGCTCGTGCTTTGCCGGTGTGCTCATTAGCTTCTCATTCATGGCCGCGTGAAGGCCACCATACTCGTGAAGGCCGGCGTGCTCGTGCGTGCTCACGTGAAGGTCTTCAAGACTAGGCAGAGCAGGCTTACCTGCTGCTCGTGCTTTGCCACCGCCGTTGGCGCTCGTGTGGTAGTGGAGCCATGGAGGTCCCGTTGCATCCATGGAGGTGGAGCTCGCACGGTGGCGCGTCATGCCATCCTCGACGGATCAGCCATGGTCGCCGGATTCGCAAAGGGAGCACGCGGCGACCGTGAGAAAAGAATGGTTGGTGGTCTCACGCAGTGCTTGGCGTGGCGGCTGTGGCGCTCTCATGGTGGCAGGCGTTGGTGCTCACATAGAGGGCGATGGAAGAGGAGGTGAGCGATGCGGCAGCTGGGGCTGGCCAAGCCTGGCTCCGCAAGAACGCCCGATTCAGGTGTTTCCAGCAAAAGCCACGAAATCCATATGAAATGGGCTTGTGGAAGCCTGGCTACTAGGCCAAACAGGGAACCAAACAAACCCAAGTTGTATTATGGAAGCCTGGCTAGAGCCTAGGCTAGTACCAAACAACACCCTCATGCCTATCTACAACTTTTTTCACACACATATAAGCATACTGATATAAGTGTCTAGCTTCATTTCATTTGAGGATTACACCTACAACGCTAGCGCCTTTGAAAATTAAGAAGAAAATGTTTAGAAGATGTTTTCTCACCCCTATCATGCCCTATCTACACCCTTACTGTTCAAAAAGAATATCAAATGAAAAGATGTATATTTCCTCCGTATCACATTTTAGAAAGATGTTTTAACAAGGTTTTGGTCAAACATTGGGAATATAAATCATGAATAACTTTTAAGTCGCTTAGTTTGAAAAAATGTGAAAATTATATCAATAGATTTGTCTTGAAAATTACTTTCATAAAAAATATACATATATAACTTTCCAACAAATATTTTTATAGAAAAGAGAAGTCAAAAGTTGTGCTTTGGAGACCGTGTTGATGTCCTAAACATCTTCTAATTCGTATATGGAGGGGAGTATAGTTGTGCGGCAAAACTTTTCTTTTGTGAAAAAAAAAAATAGTAAATAAGTTGACTGCCTCCAAGAAAATTAATGAAAAAGGTAAAGAAGTTCACCTGGAGTTATCATTTCTCACTGTCCGTGCATTACCAAAAGCACTAACAGTGGATTTGACTGCATTGGAAACGAGAGCAGGATAGATGCAGAGTTGAGAAAACATAAAGCACTTTTACAGGGCATGTTAATCATGCACCAAAAACAATTAATGAGAAAAACTGAAAGTTACCTCTAGAACTTGTTGCTCCAATAGAGCGTACATCACCCAATTGCACGGCCCCAACAAAAAGTAAGGTATCGCATAATGAGTTTTAGTGGTTCTGTTTTCCAGCACCACTTTTCTCCACTGACTAGTAGTATGGACTGGCTGCGGTTCTCTCGTTAACCATAGCTCTTTAAGAAAAGAGAAATATGCCATGTAAAACTCAATATTCTAATTTCTAACTAACACACTGCAAGCTGGTGTCCATGTTTCATACCTGTACGATGCATCAGCAATGGCAAAACATGTGGACTCAATTCACCGAACTGCACACCTCTGTACTGCTCCATCATATGCATATCATACATATGGGAGAGTTTTTGCAAAAGGATTCACGGCAATCAAGATGCGCCCTGTGTATGTCTGGAAGAAACAACAGAGCCGTCGGAATAATGTATGGCACATAACATCAACATTAGCAACATGTTCCCACGAAACATGTTGGACCCATACATGATCGGCAAAATAATCCATTCCCTCAATTCCACATACATTGGACCCGTACATGATCTTGTATGAGGCGATTGCCACTATCCTCCTAGAAAGACTTATTACAGGATACCATTAATGTGCTACCAATGGACATTGTGAGATTAAAGAGAGAGGGAGAAGATGGAAACACTCACGTAGATCTCGTTGAGTGTGTATCGGAGTGCGAGGTTGCAGAGCACCCCCGGCTCGTGGAGGGTAGACGAGTTTTTGGTCATATCATCGACGCCCCCAAGATCGGCCTCGGTGTCCCGCGGCAGGACCTTCCCACCGTTTACTACAGCCTGCCCAACGGCCAAATCAATCCAGCCACGAAGTTAGCAATCCGACGAACACCTGAGCTGCAGCGCACGCGGTGGGGCATGGAAATCGAAACGATGGGTTGTCTGGGTCGTTGCGCCCCTCACCTTGACACCGGTAGATGGGACGACAGTGACTGAGGACGGCGACGACGGGGAGGTGGACGAGGAGATTCGACCTCGGCCTCGGCCCAGGCGAGGTCCGGGTGTTCCCACCCATACGGCGGTGCCGGGACGGAAGATCATCGCGGCAGCAGCGAGGAGGAGGCGGCGGCGGGGTTTAGGCGCGTCGCAGCGGTGGCGCTGCGGTTTGTGGGGAACCAGGCGGTTGGGTAGGATTGCCCATATGGAAGGAGAGGTGGACGGGATTCAGGAAGGGAGGGAACATGGCGGAAGTCGCGCTCGAGCGCCCGCGTGCGGGACGAAACGACCGTTGGAGGGAAACGGCAGGGCAGCAGAGAATGCGTGGAAGACGAAGGGTGAACCCCGAGCATTTTTTTCTTCAAATTACGGTCGTTTTAGATAAAAAATCTTTTAAGCTGAAGGAATTTATATTTATACAATAAAATAATTAACATTTATAATACCAAATAAATATTATTAAATTATAAATACCTTATTTAGAGCTCAACTCTTTTTTTTTTTAATTATACAATGCAACCTGAGACATCCACAACCCTTGCGCCACACTCATTTACACCGCGTCGTAAACTCTACCTCTATAAGCACCTCACGAAGGGGTGATCACCCGGCCGGATCTAGAGATTCCCAAAGTCACTATTGAAGCCTCGATATCAGGGAGGGCATTAAACCGCACTTAGCATTATCTTGTAGATAAATCTTGAAACAATACCGAGAAAAAGGTGTAGTCTGCAAAATTTAGGCTCGGTGGGTAGCATGTCCATTGAACCGCCCTACCTAACCAAAACTAGACTTCGCCGCCAAAGTCAGTTAGGCCGAAACACTTTCTGAAGCTCACCTGCTTCATTTACGGCCCATTGGTGGCCCACCAAAGTGACCTTCCTCGACAGTTAAGTTCCTTGAAAAAATATGGGCCCTATATATATGTATTTGTAAGGGAAAAAGTCTAAATAACCCGCGCCTATCATACATGGACTACTTTACCCCTCAAATTTACAAAGCAGCCGTATTTTACACTCCTCAACTTTGACAAACCCGGTTAAATAACCCCTAAAGCTGTTTTAAGGGTGGTTTTGCCACGTGGCTGCTGGCGTGGACTGACGATGGCCCATGGCCCACATGTCAGCCCACACCACCGCTTCTCTCTCCTCCTCTCCATCTCCTTCCCGCGTCGCACCAGGGCTGGGGCTCACCCGCGTTGCGCCAGGGCAAGGCTCAAGGTCTCCCGGCAACCAAACTGGTGGACACCGAACCTGAGCACCCAAACGCACGAACAGGAACCAGCCTACGAAGAATAGAAAGCCTACGGGCTCGGAAGGCAGAAAAAAAGCCGACCTCAAAAATCGACGAAATCGAACTAAAATATCCATGATTCGTTCCCAAATTTTGCACAGAGCATCAGAACAGGTTGCTGATAGTACTCTAGAGGTCATCACCCAATTTTAAACCAAACTTCAGGGGAAAATTAAATTACGACCAAGAACATAAAAACCTCCCCAAAAACAAAATCATTCGATTTCTCTGTCCTCGGCGATTCAATCAAAATTCACTTAAGAGCCCGTTTGGATCCCTTGAATTTTGGGGAATTTGAATCAACAATAAATTAAATTTATTTAGTTTGGAATTTGAGATTCCCTAACTTTGAAGATTCACAAATAAGCCTATCTTAAATTCATAGGGTGGGAGATAGAATTGAATTCCATGTTTGTGCGTGCACTTTGCATGCACTTTGCACTTGCAAGCGGGGCCTATGGGAAAGCATCCTGCATTACACTTTAACTTTTGCAGACAAGAGCAAAACGATCAACACTATGTCCAGGAACTATGATCTCTGAGTCACGCTAATCTAGGTCACTAAAGTCAATCCCTAGGTGAACAAAGGTATACTAGCTTAAATGTATCACTAGGAGCTACACTGAGATGATCAAAGCAGATAACTAAAGCAAACTACTCAAGTTAAGACTATGAAAGTAATGCAAAGTAGTCTACTTAGGATACAACTCTACGGCGGTGTCGAGTAGATGTAGTGCGCCAAATCACGAGTCAATGAAAGTCTCCAACGAGCAAAAGCACACTTGACACGATGATGCAGAGGTTCCGCGTGTTTCTTGAGCCGACGCTACTGCTCTCGTTGTGGCGATGCCGCTGACTTGTTTCCATGAGCTTAATGGCCAATGCCAAATCCGCGTATGTGAGCTCAATGAAACACTCACAGAGAGAGGATCCACAAACCACGCGAGCAAAACAGCTTTGTGGGGTTATTTAGCCCAGTTTAGCAAAGTTGGGGTGTGGGGAGGGGGGGTAAAATAGCATGTTTTATAGTTGAGGGGGGTGAAGTAGTAGTCCATGCATGATAGGTTGGGGGTTATCTAGACTTTTTCCTATTTCTAAGCTTTCATTACATAATTGAGTTTTTTTTTACACTTTTCCATCTTAACCCATGTTCTTCGTGCTATGGATAAATGGTGCAAACCACATGTTCAAGCTCACAAAATACATTGTATAGAGTTGGCTTGAATTTTCAATTACTCTTAACTCCTTATTGAGATAGTCGTCAATTACCAGAAGAGGAACATCGAAAGGTCTATGTCCTTGATTGGGTTTTGGTGTGGCTAACATTTGTGGACTAACTTCTCCAAAAAGCAGCGTTAAAGATCAAGTAAGGCTAAGGACGATGGACTTGAAGTCTATGCGGTGGTTTGAGTGATCCACGTCATCTATGAAGCTCAAGCCAAATTTAGGGTGTGTTTGGTTGGGCTTTTGGGTACATCTTTTTGCCCCCCAAAAGCCAAAAGCCCAACAGGGGTGGCTAGCAAAAGCCAAAGCCAAAAAGTTTGGTAATTTTGGTACACAATTGGGATGCAAGTAGTTCGAGACTTCATTTTTTACTTTGTTTAAATAAACATTTTCATATAAATTAATGAGCAAATTAGTTTTTTATGAGCAATTTCCATATAAACAACTCCTATAAATTCAAAGGGTATTACGGGTATTTTAAGGCAGTCTGATTTTCCGCAACACTTCCAACCAAGCGGACTTACGCTTTTCCTTTTGCTTTCTCTCAATTTTGCTTTTCCACGACTCCTGACTCATGCGTGACTTTTCAAAAGCCACGCCCCAACCAAACACACCCTTAGATTGATCATATCGAAGGTGGTTTGGTAAATGTCGGACAACACTTTCCTTGTGGGCATCAAAATTGTGTAATTTGGATTTGCACAAGGCAAAGGTATGAAACATAGGGTGTTTTTATTTTTTACCGGCTATGAGGCGTGTAGAGAAAAATTAAGATAGCTAGATTTAGAATAAATTGTTGTACTATTAAGAGGCAACTATGCTTTGCATTATGGTTGTTCAATGCCACTTGTGAGCTCTAACGTTGAGATGCACTAGGGAATTCTTGCCAGCGGAGTATGAAGGTATGAAATAGAATATATAAATAGGTTAGAATTGTGGTTGCTAAGAATTGGAAGATGTATATGTATATAGATGTATCAAAGCAAATAAATATGCCCAGAATAGATGATACATGCACATGATCTTCATGAAGGATTAATAATGAAGTTCCCATTTACAATGGATCATGGTCAATCTACTGATCACAACCTTTAGGTAGAAATTTGTGAGAAAGCTTGTATGCGTGCATCACAATATTCTGCATATGGTAGAAAAAAACAACATTATTATTCATTCTCGAATCACACGCACATGTGGTAGAAGTTGTGTATGCTCATCCAATCTAGTAACTAAATAAATTCAAAGATCGAGGTAAATGCGAGTAGCAAGGGAAAAAATAAAGATGCATGTTCTTATCAAATGTAAATAAAAGAAAATTAAGAGATGAGAGCTTGTGTATGTCCAGCAGCTAGCTAAGAGTCCGGACATATAGTAATATGGCTGGTAAAACGTACAACACTTTTCGAGCTGAACCACAACCTGAAAAAAATCCAAAACAATAAGCTCTTGGCAATCAGAGAAAATAGGAAAGGTTAAACATAGGAGCAGCTAGCTACCAGAGTGGAGGCCAACAGCACCGGCAAAGTCGCAGAGAGATGAAGATGCAAGACAGGCTGGCGAGTTGGACGACACGTCTAAACTGTAAAATGATAGCAAGTGGTTGTGCTACTGGTGTCCATGGCCTTGGCGAGTGGCGTGGCTGAATGCCCGTGAAGCAATTTATAGGGAGGTAGATTAGGCAGAAGCTGAAAGGAAGGATCAGAGATTTGTGGATGGATTGATTAGCGGTGGGTAATAATGATCTACCGTGGCTAGTGGAAGACCAAGGAATCTCGGAAGATGATTGGATGGTTTTATCTGTTTTGTCCACGTCTGATATTGAGATGAATTTGAAAGGTCACCTGCGATAGGAAGTGGGGGGAGGTAGATCAAGTTCGGTAACTGAAGATTGGTCACCTGCGTTAGGAATTGAGAGGTGGAGTTCGGTGAATGGATGCGTGATTAATTTTTCCCTTTATGCATGCAAGGTCAAGTGGATGGTGGATGATGTGGACTAATGAGAACGCTGAGAATTCCACAATTTAGCCCCTAGTGAGGGATCAACATATAGGTGTTTTAGATTTAGTGATAAGTGAATAGTTAAAACCTTTTTGAAAAAGTTTGCTAAAAGCTAACTGATGGCGAGTTGACCGATCAACTTTTTTTTTGAAGGGTTTGACCGATCAACTCACGGGGATCATTTATTGGTGTTGGCTTGTCTTTGAAAAAAAGGTTTTGAGGGCATATACTAACTTTGTTATGTTTTGGAACCATCCATTGTGATTTGTGGTGTGGCGTGGAAAACCAAAGCAAAGGAGACGGCGCGCATGATGTTTTGGCTTTCAGGTCAACCGCGGACTAACTGGGGCTCCAGCCACGGACTGTCTGCCAGCCATACCGTGAAAGCACATGGGTCAATGGCGAACAGTGCGATAACGGTGGATAGTCTAAGCCCCTGTGGTAGATGTCCGTAGTTCAGAATCTTTGCGTGGAACCACGGACTTTTTCCACCAACATCAAATCTGTATAGCATATCATTTGGGAGATACCTCCTCTCATACTCTTTGCTTGAGGGGCAACATTTGGAGAGTGTGCTCCACTAGTTTGAATCTTTGCGTGAGAGATTACTTGTGGCACTAGGGTGGTCGTTGTGCAGGTCGATTGCTTGTTACTCTTGGATCTTGCCGGTTCTAGGCGTCTTGATAATTGTGTCTCCGTGAAGCATGCAAAAGGATTGTGCGGTGCTCGATTGTTGGCTTTGTGAGGGGGCTATTGAGCTCACCCCTGCCGGAGGAAGGCAAAGACCATCTCTAGTAAAAAGTGAGACATGGAGAGTGTCAGGTTGATTTAACCGCCTCAAAGTTTAGTGCTCACGTGGAGCCTACCTAGTGAGGTAGTGCGAGCTTTGTGGGCTTGGAGCTAACAAAGAGGGCGACAATTCTAGAACTCAACTCAATGCGGACTAAGTGTGAAAAACAGGTTATATCGGTCTCGCCAAAAAAAATACGGACTAAGTGACCAGCAAGTCAATGAACCACGTAAAACATCGTGCTCAACATCTACATTGTGGTTTGCTTATCTCAACCCAAATTTAATTACTTCAATGCATTATATTGTGCCTGTGTTGTTGAGCTTCGTGCTTGTTACGCATTATCACTAGTATGTATCATAGTTTTAAATCTCGGCTATATTTTGTTTGAGAAGGATTTAGCTAAGATATTTCATGTACATGTTAGGTCTTAGTGCCCGATATAGCCCGATATATAGCGGCTATAGCCTGTTTTTGAGACATGGAAAGCTAAAGGTCTTAGCCGGCTATTTAAAAAGGGGTATGTATAGAAGCTTCGGTGCACTTACTTTTTTGTTCTAGCTGCTTAGATTGTTTCCTCTTGCCTTTCGAATTGTGTTGAAGAGCTCTAACTAGATCGGTACCCTTAGTTGTTCTCTAGTTCAGTATCTTGTAAGGGTGCTAGTAATTTTAGATAGAGGGGTGTGTAGTGGAGGCTAGATCGTTATTTCATTTCCACATTTAAATTGGCTAGCTTTACGATTAATTTTTAGAAGCGACTATTCACCCCCCCCCCCCATGCCCATCTCGATGCCACAGAGAGGGGGGCAGCAACCGAAAGGTACAGATTAACAACCCACTTCTTTAGCGCACTTAGACATCTCTTCCCTAATAAAAAAAATCCTTTTATAAAAATGACATCTCTTCCCATTCTAAATCGAAGGCTTTCTTGATATGACAAGGTAAGAAATAACAATTGCAAAAAAAAAAAATAATAATCATTTTTCTTTCATTTCAAAGGTGCAGCAGCCCTTTTTGTGCGAGTCTGATGGTTAAGATTGAGCCACTTTATAGGGTTGGTAGTTGACAATTTTTTTCCAAAATTGACTCTTTTCACAAAAGTTGCAAATATTAATCAAACTCTGAATGTTAGCCCTTACATTGGACTTCATTACATTTGTCTTGTTTCAAGGATCATTATCTCATTAAGCCTCAAATAGTTTCTTCAGGACTTCAGAAGACAAAGATGGTCAAGTCTAATTGTAAAGACAGACACCCAAAAATTAATGAAGGAACAGATCAAAAATAACTTTTGCCCATTCGTATAGTCTCACCCTCATACTTGTCACTTACTAGTTGTAATCCACCCCACCCTCCAAAAAGAAAAATAAAATGATCCAAATAATCATTGATTTCACCTCAACCAACTGAAACAATAGATTCAATTAGATCGATAAGTGGTGCAAGCTCAGCCTTGTCGATCAACTTGAATTCCCTGCGCAAAGAACATAACCAAAAAAAAAAAACTATAATTAAGTGATCCTACATTCAGTTACTGATATATTTAGATTACAAAAAGAAGCAAACAATGGTAAAAAATGATGTCACACTCACTGATAAATAAAAAGTGTCACTATCTTTTTTTTTCTGTTACATATTAGTTTAAAATTCTTTTTCGTTTTCATCAAATTATGAAAATTTTGAAGTTTCTAACAAATAATACATCGTTCACTAATATTCACCAAGAGATGGTATACTCTTATTAAGGCAAGAGGATAAAGAAGGATGAAGAGGCAACATACCCAAGTGAACAATGTAAAATGCTTGAAGCAAGTGTTAAGATGTGCCTCCTCCTTAAGGCTCACAATCTTTTGAAAATGCGTGTGGTAAATATGAGCATAAACACGGAAAAGGCGCTTTTGAATATTGTCTTCACAACTTCCTTGAAATTTGGTGGAAAAGGGTTCCTGCAAAAATAGTTAATTATGTTAACTATATACATACTAACATTGTATCGCTACCAATACTCTACTTCACTAATAACGGCACAATGATCTACAGCTAACAACTATTTCTACTCTATACAACTAGCAACTCGTTGTAGAGGAATGCTATTTTTAATATTCAATTAGGCGATTGTGGTACTACCATCATTACAGTAGCTCAAATCTTCACTAGGATTTAACCCCTTGTTGCTGTAATAAAGCCCAAGAATTACTCCCTCTATTATCTTTTGTAGGGCGTGAGGAGGAGTTTTGCAGATACCAAGGGAGCTAGGGGAGGCAGGCGGCTTAAATAACATGCGATATTAGTGCTTGCTTTGGCCACGTTGCAAACGCTAGTTAGTTGGTTCGGTTCGCATGCATGCATGCAGTAATCAAGGAGCAGAGTAGTAATTGCTTCAAGCATTTGATTGGATGCCCTTTAGCCTTCACAATAACCAAAACTATACAAAACCTACTCACGCCCTACAAAAAATCAAAACCAGGTTTTCTCCGTGCGCCTTACAAAAGCGTAATGGAGGGAGTATATACTATGATAAAGTACCAAGTTTTCTGAGGAAGATGGATTCGTCATCAAGCTGAGATTCGATCCAATCCATCAAGTACTCAACATATTTGGGTGCTGAAACCTCTATAGGTTTCTTGATCTGCACCCCGTCGGCCCATCTATACTCAAACCTGAAATTTTGGTTGGCACCATTTGAGAACTCTTAACAATCAAATTAAGAGTCCTGCATTTGAGGACACATATCTCTCAAAGGCGGCATATATCTTACTTTGGTCCAGCTGACATTGTTGGGCATGTAGCTGGTGTGCAGAACTCGATTAGAGTACCATACAGGATGTTCACCTGGTTGAAGAAATCAACAGCTGTAAAAAGCAACAACTATGTGATCAACACATGTGACAGTTGCACGGTACATATATATTTTCCTTAGATTTGTACACTCTATGTTAGAAAGTACAGATTACTGTAAAACTTACTATTAACAGCCAGCCATTCATTTGAGATCCTCTCCTGGCGGCAACCGAACCGCATCCCTCAAATTTCCGCTTCCTAGGGTTGCATCGATATGTTTCTTCAGCTGGACACCCTGTATCATACATATCAACAACAAGGGAAAAGAGATGTTTTCAGCCCTTCCATGCACATTGTATTGGCACAAAAGGACTGGTCTGTAATTTGTTACTGTCTATCAGTAAACTTTTCTTCCCTATAATTTGTATTGTGTTAACTCTTGAGTGACTCCCATGGTTCAATTCTCTACTTTCATGTGACACGGCACTTACTATTTTTTTTTCTTTTGAAACAATGGAAAGGAGTTCGTGTATGATTTTGATCAGAAGTAAAAAAAAAAAAAAGTATTATGAAAACGGAACTAGTTATCATCCAAAAGCTACAGATCGTCAATAACCTTATTGCCAGAGGGTGCATTCTTCTTAGGCCTGAACGTCTTCTGATTCCTGTCCATAAGTAAAACCACATCGAAACAAAGTTATATCAGAGAAACTAAAAAGGGAAAAAGTAATAGACAAACAGAATAACATTGTACGTCAATTCAAATCGGTGATCAAACATAACATGTATTTTTTAAAGAGAAACTCAAAAGTGCATGCAGCAATGAGCAGGAACGTGCAGGCATTATTGTTCCCAAGGTCAAAACCATTTAATCTGTCACTTTTCCTCTGCAGATTCAGATAATCATAAATGCAACCTTCCACACCTACCGCAGGCAAAACAAAACAAATCTGAAGAAAACTAACAACGAGATGAAAATTAAAAAGAAGAGACGATCTGAAGGCAGAAAGAAATATCAAAAGGCAAAGGGTCGGATCAAAACGAAAAAAGTAGACAGAGGCCATACTTGCTCCCAAGCCCGAAGAGGCTCATCTTAATTTCTCCTTCCTTCACCACCCAATCAAAGAAACAGGGCACGGAGGTGTTGACGCTGATCTCTCCTTCTCCGGGCAAGAGAGAGAAATATAGGGGAGGCAGCAAGGGGTGGCCGCGGGGTTCCCGTCCGGGGCTCCGCTCCTCTCCTTTTGGTTTTGATTTGATTTGATATTCTTCTTGCTCCTCTCGTCGCTGCTGTTTTTGGTGATGGTAGGAGAGGACGTGTTATTTTAGATGGAGTTTGGCGGGGTCTTAGGAGAGACGTTCATCTATTCCTCCTTTGCCAGGCTGGCAGTGGCAGCTGCCCTTTTTTCTCTGCATGCATGCGAAATTAACCACGTCATATAGTAGGAGGATCGGAGACCATTATCATTTCCTTTTCAAGTGACTAGCAAGCAGGGACCTAGAGCAAATCAATCAATGTATATGACGTATTTAAACATGGGATCAAGTTTGCTTTATTCAAACATGGAGATTGTGCTTATGGGATTTCATCTAGTTCATACTAGGATCATGTCTGTGTGTTGCAACATGGAAAATAATAATAATACTAGGATCAAATTTGCTTTATTCAAACATGGAGATTGTGCAGTGGTGTTGGAATAAAACAAATAAAAAAACTGCCTCACCAGATATATATAAGACAGGAATTTTTTTTTGTCTGCAGCACTTGACACCATCCACTTTAATATCCATATTTAACAAAGTAAATTCTACTAAAATCACAGGTTTCAACTGCGAAAACATAGAATTTCACCCTTTTTTTTTCTTTCTTTTCCCCAAATTGGTCGAGATTTATAATTGAACTTGAAGTAGGAGTATTGCCAACCTAGGGTCACAGCGGGTGTGTTTGGTAGGCTGTCTCCAACCCGACCAGCGCTAGACTGGGCCAAGAATCATGTGTTTGGTTGCGTTTTTCGGCCGGTTGGCCAAGCTCTTAAAAACGGAGCTGGTGGCCGTTTTTTGGGGCCTGGCTTGGGCCAGCCGTGCGCTGGCTCCTGTCACCGCCCTCGCTCGTAACTCCTTCGCACCGGCTCGTCCTCCTCCGTGTCTGCACTCCGGCACCGTCCCCGCTTGCATCTGCTCCTCTGTGTCCGCGCCATCTTCAGCACAAGCAGGACCAACGCGGCGCCGGCCGCGAGCACAACGGCGGCGCTCGCAAGCGGCAGCACCATCTCCTGGAGCTTCTAGCACGAACCGTTCGCGCCCCAGATCCCCACTACACCTCCTTCGTTCCTAGTGCCGACGGTAGTCAGTCCCGGTGTCCGTGGGGAGCTGGAGGACGCACCGCCGCGGGGAAGCAGGACCACGCAGACGCCTCGAACAGCCAGTGGTGTCCATGGCCTCTGTCGTAGCTGTCGGTGGTAGTCCTGACCGCTCGCCCAGCGCGAGGCTCGCCGCCAGGGTGCGCCCGTCATTTGCTCCGGCCACAGCGGGATGGAGTCCGCTGCCGCCGGCGAGGTCCCCGCAGTGCGCCTCATCCTCAGTAACGCTTCAGGGCCTCCGGCGCTGCAGTGAGGGCAACGTCGTGCAGGAGCATTGCATTGCAAATGGCAACGAGCGCCTGTGCTTCCACTGCTCCATCGTTCTGCTCCCTAGGAAGCGGCGGTGTGTGCGGGAGCCCCTCCTATGCAATTCAGTAGGCAGGTTCGTGGACAATCCGAATGGAAATCGTAGGATTTTTGGATTCCTAGTGCAGATGAACACCATGCCCACCAACTGTTTGATGCAATGTCTAAGAGAGAGGTAAACATACCAGCATGAAGAAGAGGTAATTCTATGCCAAACAAGCAACCAACCAAACACACCATTTGCAGACCAGGCTTAGACATTACAGGGCAACCAAACAATTGAGGGGTGGCTTGATGGGTACCCAGGCTAGAAAGCTAGCCAGGCTAGAAATGAGCCAGGAAACCAAACACCTGACTGGCCGTAGGTACGCCGCCGCCGTTACAAAGCAAGCCATTCGGCCAATGCTAGTCATGCGTCGACCAATCGTACTTTACGGAGACGGCCACCCGACCGGCCGGGCAGCGGCTCTGACTAAGGGCAAGACCAATGGAAGCATATAGTTCCTTTTCGTCGATGAAGCAAAGCGAGTATTTAAATCCACAACGCGAGAACTACCATCACCGCTTTTTGCTCTCGCAGCCCTGCCTGCCTTTTTGTCGAAGAAAACGCGGGTGAGCATCTCTATTTTTTCGCCACAACGTGTTTGAAGTGTGGCTTGTCGGGCCAAGCTCTTCGCAGGGGATGCTATCACTTTCTTGCTTGGCGCTAACATTCAAGTCGGCGTATTCTCAAGAAAAAACATTCAAGTTGACGTGGAGTATTTGTGCGAACGTGGCAGCTAGGGCTGCACGCCAGCCTGTCCGCGCTCAGGCTGTGGATGTTGGCCTTACGCATCCATCCGCTGGACGCTAGCTACGATTGAGATTGTCTCTTAAGTCGCGGCGACGGTGAGACCATGAGAGGCACAAGATCACACGATTGTGACATCATACGTGTGAGATCGAAGATCACACGTACTCCCTCCGAATCCCAATATATCGATCGTTCTAGCTACAGAGCGTTGTCCCAAAATTTTTGTCGTTCCGGCCTGTCGTAGCTCCCTTCATTTCATCCCTCGTCAAACACCGGGGAGGAAAAACATCGCTGCTATACGATCCCGCCCGCCGGCCTCGTCCCCCAACCATCTTGGGCGGCCGGCCTCATCCCAACCTCTTCAATTTGTCATCCCTTCGGCGTATCCACATCGCAGGAGCCCTCCATCGACTCTCCTCCGCCAACTTGATGTAGCGGCCGGGCCACGGGAGGAGAGAGAGAGGCCTTGGCGCCGCTACTCCGGCGCCACCGCCCGGTGCTACGGAGATCCGTCCGGGGCTGCGCCCGCTTCCCGACCCTACGTAAGGTTCGTCATCTTGCTTTTCTCCCGTGGTTGCTCGGCGTGTTTGCGTTGGATATCAATCATCTCCTAGAGAGAGTCACCTCAAAACAACTAGAGAATTTTTGAGGTATTTGAAAGGCACACAAAATGTTGGTCTTTGGTATCCAAAGGGATCCAAATTTGAGCTTATTGGATATTGATTCCAATTATGGAGGATGCAAGATCAATAGAATGAGCACAAGTGGCACATGTCAATTCCTTGAAAGATCACTCATTTTATGATCTTCAAAGAAGCAAAATAGTGTTGCTTTCTCTATCGCGAAGCCCGAATACATTAGCGCGGGAAGTTGTTGCACTCAATTGCTTTGGATGAGGTCTACATTGAGGGACTTTTGATTCAAATTTGACAAAGTACCATTGTTTTTATGACAATGAAAGTGCAATCAAGATGACACAAAACCCGGTGCACCATCCAAGAACAAAGCACATTGACATTAGACACCACTTCATTAGAGATCATCAGCAAAAGGGTGATATTTGTATCAAGGGAATTGGCACCGATGATCAACTAGCCGACATATTCACCAAGCCACTTGATGAGACGAGATATTGCATGCTAAAGGGAGAATTGAACATTATTGACTTCTCCAACTTGTGTTGATGCACCCCCAAATATATGACATGTCTCTCCTTCGACAAGCAAGGTAAAAGTTGTTTGACATGGCATTCATACTATGCTAAGGACTTGTTTGGTGCATCTAGACATAACTCATGCTAAAGGCTCATTTATGGAAAATTAAATGATTTCAATGTATATGTGGCACCACTATTGCTTTCTATGTTTCTATGATCTAGTGGTGGCATATGACATGTTTGTGGGCTTACAATCCTAGTGTTGAATCTAGTAAATGAGCTCATTATGTGTATTTTAACATGGTCAAGACAACCCTTGTTTTCATGAGGAGTGAAAAAGCTTGTCATTGGTTCAAACCTAAATACATATGAAGGCAAGTGACCTAGATTGACTACTTTTGATCCTTTGATTGACTTAATTTCTCTCATTTACACATTTTTGGTGATTGTTGACAAAGGAGGAGAAATAAGTCACAAAGATGTTGACAAGGGATCACACAAATATAGGGAGCAAGCTCATAGACTATTTGTGCATTTATATGTGCATGATCATGATGAAACATAGCAATCTTTAAATTCAATATATATGATTGCTTGTTGTATGCTAGAGATTTAAAACTTGAATGGTGAAATGATCTACTAGCATGCATAGGATGTACCTAGACACTTGCTCACATTTATGCCTATAATTTTGATCTCACGGGGTATGTGAGCTTTGATGAATGTCTAGTTACAAAGATGCTAAGGATGGTATATATCGACACTTCGATTGGTACATGCTTCAAAGGTCCGACTCTATATACCTTAGCATCCTTTTTTGTAATATTATCTCTCCCACAATTTCTATCCATACATATGTGCAAAATTTGATCCAAACATAAGGAAGCACATATGTAGGGGGAGCTACTATTACCAAAACCGAACCTTGAAATGTTTGTCCAACCTTGTTTCATGACCAAAATGCTTTGGACAAGGAATTCAAGTTTAAATTGAATTTATTACCAAAAAGGGGGAGATTGAAATCTCATGTTTGGTTTTGATAATTGATGACACTTTATTATGCTAATCCTTTGCTCTAAGTGTGCTTAAGAGATAGGATAGCATGGATGACATGGAGCAACATGATCATGGACATGGACGTTGATGATGGACATGGTGGATCATCGAGCTCACGTGTTGGAAAGGTATAACTTGATAGGGTTTGCTTTTCGTGATCAAGACACTATAGCTCGTGGGCCTCATGGGCTTCTCGCCGTGAGTTGAGCTCTCACCGTAGGGGTCAAGGTCCTAATTTTACCGAGGTCAAAGGTGGTATTGAAACGTGGGTACCGTAGTTTCCTCGAAAGTCATCGGGTCGGCCGACCGATGAATTATCAGATTCGCCCGCCGACGACTTTCCACACTCGGCACTCCCATTCCGGCAAAGCAAATCACGCACCGTGAATCCATGAGGACAAGATGTTATGGGCGTGTTTGGTATCCCACATCGGGCCATTCATGCACCGGATGCAACGCAACGCGGGGTGTTTGGTTGCCAGTGTCGCCCACTCGGCCCAGGCCGCGCATTGCAAAAAGCATCCTTCAAAAAACATCGCCCACCGGGCTCTATAGATACGGTGAATTGGCGTTTTTATGGTGAATTCGAGTGTTTCCCAGCGCCGAGGCTCGCCGGGTGCACGAGGTGCATGTGGAGATGCAACGCAAGGCAAACAAGTGAAGAGTTCGGCACAAGACCAGGCAACCAAACAAAGTTTGTCTACAGCATCTTCCCATGGATGCAAGCAATCAAACACAGGCACTTGCACGTGTTCAGCCTGGGCGTGGAGAGCCTGGTTGCCTGCTACGAGCCTGGCTGTGGTGGGCAGTGAACCAAACACGCCCACTCTTCAAAAGCAACCAGTGCATATTATCAAAACAAAAAAAGCAACCAGTGCATAGTGCATAAATGTAAACGCTAGCGAATAATGTCGCACTAACAATAACGGACCTAAAATTCACAAAAAACTGCTAAAGGACGAGTTCACTTCACAGAACCATGTAAAGTCCAGTTCATGTTCTGGTATCTTTGACATGAGATTCACAGAATGCTACCATGTCAAGTCAAAATAGGTAAGATACCAGAACGCTAACCAGCAACGCAAACTGCACAATGGGCAATGAGGATGTGCATCAACTGGCAAGGCATGCTACAAGCCCCTCAGAACCCTAGCTAAGCTAGTGCGTTCCTAGTCTCCCTTGCATGGCCACAAATAATCTTCATAATATTGCACTTCGATGTGCAAACAATTAAATATAGCTGTAACCATACACCCCAGATCACATTAGCAAAGCAATTCCAAAATTCTAGATCCAAACATGATGATTATTTATGCATATAAACCAGCATAAGGATCTGATAGCTCCATCAGTACACTTCAAGGAATAAATACAAACACGAACAGATATTGTTATCTAAGGCAACAAAAACAGATTCGCAAAAATACTTATTACAGCACCAAGAATGGACTGGAGGAAATAGGATCACATTGCCCCTCTGGTAACATACCATGCCATGCAATATACAGGCCATGCTTGGGTACTATGTACAAGAGCACCAAGGAGAGCTTTTCCTGACTTAGCTTTTTTTTTTCTTCAAATCTGAACAGGGGCTTATTGAATAAATTGCACTCCTTTATACGGTAGCAGCCTCTGTATTATGAGATGAGGCTGCTCTGGATGCGCTTCAGACTCGGACAAACCAAACGGAGTCTGCCAAAATCCAGAGCATTGATCTGTGCGCAAAAGGCTTTGCTTTTAGAAGAACGGCATAAAACACACCTCACGGAATTGGACTTCTCCACAAAATATGTTAACTTACCTTTGGACAAGAATGCACATTAAGGATCTCCAACGCACTACAACGGGATATTGCAGATTCTAATTCCTCCTCTTGCAACATGGTGCATGCCTATGAAAAATTGAGATCACATCAATCAGGTAGATGAAACAGTAGAAGACAAAATAACACACTACATATATACTCAGCAAAACCTTAAACTACATGCCAAAACATTTAGTGAAATTCAACGATTGAAGAAGCCAAGAGAGACAAACCAAGGGCCAAAAAAAAAAAAAACTTATTTGTTGCAATTAATATTAACACTATACACGTGAGAATAAACACAGCCGAGATTGAATCCTTCATCTTCTGCGAGAATTAGTCATTGCTAGTCAAAGACTTCAAAACAGAATGTTGCTTTAAAAAAAGTACCAGAAGTTGGAGGTTGGTCAATCTTGGGCAATCAAGCTTCAGCACCTCCAGTGAACTACAGTTGCTGAAAGAAAGTAACACTGTTGTAAGAGATTCATTGGTTACCAGGGAGTTCTGGAATCCCATTATTAGCCAAAAAATAGGTCATATAACATGAAAATGTTGCAATGTTTTTAAATACAAAATCAATGAAGAGACATGTGGATAATACACATTAACCTAAAAATTCAATTTCAAATTCATCTTTGATGCAGATATTCAAAAAACAGGAGTAAAATTCAATTTCAAATTCATCTTTGATGCAGATATTCAAAAAACAGAAGTGGTACCATTGGCACACGATAAACAAGATGGATTGATTTGATTGTCTATTTTGATAATTGATTTCCCGAAAAAAGTGTCATTGCATTTTTGCTGGTTTGTTTGACTTCATGTGCACTACCGACAACATATATTATTTTAAACATACTATATTTGCTAATAGGAATGCCCAAAACTCAAGTATGAAATTCACCCAATCATCATATTAAATACAAAACCAATACTGCATAACATTGGAAAATGCATAAATGAACATTGTGTTACCTCAAGTTTAACATGAAAAGGTTGGAGCATGTCAAATCCACTTCCTTCAAGTTGGTCGAAAGATTAAGATTAATTTTGGACAAATGTAGAAAGTTTGCTATCGAAGGAATAACAACTTTCTTTATATTAGGGCACCCAGTACAATTGAGAACTTCAAGCAGGCGACCAGATTGCTCACTGATCTCCTCACTCTTGACTGGTGAACTAGGTGGGCAAAAGTCAACAGGCATGTCCACAGAACTGCTATCATCTGACCGCACACCAATTCTTGAAAGTTTGTGCATCCGTTCAAGTTCACATTAACCAAATTAGTACAACAAGCAAGAAGATCTTCTATCGCATTCTGTCCAATGGATGAGTAGGACAGATCTAGCTCAACAAGCAATGGAAGAGCACCCTCTCTGTAAAGGGCAACTAATGATGAGTCACTGAGGTACTTGCAAGCTGAAAGTTTTAACACCTGCCAAAGGAAAAAAACAGATACCATTACAAGAGAGTACATCACTACATACCCTTTTGTATGAACAAATTCGTTATTATATCTTATCATTCAAATTCTAAAAGTACCCCTTTTCAATTAATCACATGTAATAAAAAACCTCATAAGAAACTGATGCTAATTAGTGAACTCCAAAAGCTAATTCAACCATAATATTAATTAAGGTCTTATACTCGTTTTCTGTTTTTCCAGATCATATCATATTACATAAAATAGAAAACTATACTGAAACATTTAAGCATTGCATACATGTACATATGAATAAACATTAGGCTGCATTATATATCTGCATAGAATAACAACTGCAAAAATAAGGTTCCATCTTAATGTACTGTATTCCAAAATCTTCAACATAAGCGTTCCAAACAGGAACACAGTCAAGCCTACCTTCAACTGTGGGCAACTGTCGAAAAACAGGCTTCAAGTTGATCAAAAATGTATAAGACAGGTCAAGCAAGGTCAGCTTATGAAGGCAATGCAATGAAGACAATCCGTCGATGCCAATGGATAGGCATGATGACAGGATAAGATATTCAATCAGAGGACATGCCTCTGCCATACGAGTCAGTGATTCATCCACAAGCTTCCTGAACATGCAAAAACAGAATGAACACAGCGACAGTAGGTAGCAATTGATGACGTAAAGCAAAAATATACTGGTAGTGTGGTACAACCTGCAGAAAGAGGCATCTAACGATGTCAAGCGAGGGCAATTGATGGAAGCCTCAGAAAGCACACCACAACCCTTCAGCTCCAATATAGACATATTTGGAGCCTCAATGCGCAGAGCACTTAATTTTGGACAAATTCCCAGATTTAGGGATTCAAGGCCCACCTACAAAGCCATAAAACCATTGTCAGAATGTACATATATGCTGAATTAGTGTAGGAAACTGATGGGGCATAGTTGTGTCTTTGCTTCAGTTCTGTGCCTCAGAATTTGCTTCCCATCCATATGACAATATCCTTTCAATTTTAGAACTGAAAATCTAACTAGCTTTTTTTTTACCAGAGCCACTCTCCCATTATCTTCATCAATCAAACAGCTGCCAAAACACACTAGATCCTCGTGACATGGTAGTATTTTAAGACAACATCACGTAGCCCACAAAATCACCAAATCCTCTCCCACGTCCAATACACTAGGTTAGTATGTTATGAGTATTGCAAAAAATGATGAAGATGTTTAGCAGATTTGTTGTTTATAACTTCTTTTTCATCATTCTAACAATAATTACCAATAATTGCTTAGTTTTCGAGCTTGTATGCATCAAAAGAGAAGTACTGCATGCTTTCAAGCATATAGAACAAATCTACAGAATTCAAGTCTCAAAAAGAAAAGCTTGTTACAGGTCAAAAAAGTAGAACATCCATGTCATCGTACTTGCTACAAGGTCAATGAGATGAATGAGTATATGTCACATGCTTGAGTGTAATCAGATAAATCAAATTGCAAGCCTAATAATGAACAAGTGGCACCTCCTAATCAGCAACGCGAGAATATAGCAAAACGGTCACTGTTCACATGAACAGTGTGCCCGGTCTTGTCACAGATAGCGGTCTATGGACAACAGACAAGCATCCTTAACATTACGACTCACCAGGAAATTAGTTGGATTGACAGCTAATAAAAATCAGTGAAAAGTCAGTCTGGTCAGCTTGCATCTCCTTATTTTACACAAGAATATTAATCTACTCCAGTCTCTTCTTTCACTGCTCTTGTGGTGCATTTATAAGAGTAATTTCAAAAACCTGCTACCATTTTGATATTTGTTAAAAAATTTATAGCTACAATTTTATTGACACACACATAAAACTACAACTTTATCAGCAAAACCAGTTGTTGTCACTGGGCCACCTTCAACATCAGTGACATAACACTACTCATTTCTAAGCTTTCATGCCGCTGCCATTGACAGGTGGGCCCCAGGTGTCGCAACAAGTTGGTAATGAGAAAGCTGTAGTTTCATGCAGTGTAGTGACAAAATAGACATCAAAACATGTAGTTTTTTTGCAACACATGTCAACCACAGCTCCCACTTCCTGTTAACCCCTGCCCTACTCTCATCAACTAGCACATAATCAGCAAAGAGCATATACCAAGGGATATCACCCTATATGTCTCTTATGACCTCATCCATCACCAAAGCAAATAAATAAGGGCTCAATGCTGACCCATGGTGTAGTCCTATTTTTATTGGAAAGTCACTGGTATTGCCATCACATGTTCGAACACATGTCATCGCATCCTTGTACTTCCTTGTACATATCCTTGATGAGAGTAATGTACTTAGTTGGGACTTTGTGTTTTTTCCGAGGCCCACCACATGGCGTTTCTCGGTACTTTGTCATACGCCTTGTCGAGGTCAATAAAGACCATGTGCAAGTCCTGCTCCCTAAATCTCTCCATCAAATGTCGTAAGAAAATCGCCTCCATGGTCGACCTCCCAGGCATGGACCCAAATTGGTTTTGGGTCACACTTGTCAACCTTCTTAGGCGATGCTCAAGAACTCTCTCCCAGAGCTTCATCGTATGGCTCATCAGCTTAATCCCACGGTAGTTAGTACAACTTTGAACACCCTTGTTCTTGAAGATCAGTACTAATATACTTCTCCATTCTTCAGGCATCTTGTTTGACCGGAAAATGAGGTTAAAAAGCTTAGTTAACCATTCTACCGCTCTCAAACCCTAGCCATCTCCACACCCAAGTTCTCTTCCAAGGCTTGCCTAGAATAGGCGTCACACCAATCATATTTCTTTTGAAGTAGTACACACAATCTCTATCTAATATCAGCAAACAAGTTCAATGACACTACAACAGTCTACACATACATATACACACACTGCACCTCAGAACCAGAAGTTACCAATAGACTTACTGGACAGAATGCTGCATTCTGAAGGTGATCACAACCATCAAGATTCACATGTTGCAGATTTGGGCACGAGAGTCTTAAAAATGTCATTGAGCGGCAACCAGCAAGAGAGAGGCAGGCCAAAGAACTGCTATTCAGTTCTACAATGCTCAAACTCTGTAAAAAGAGAGAATGTCATCAGAATTTCAGTACAACGAAATAGCTTGTCACATATCTAGAATTACAAGAATAATTGGAACAAACAGAATGCAAAAACTTAGAAAAAATGATAACAATGCACAGGAAGTTGGAATAACACTCATGCATTTAAATATACATTAGTTAAGAAAAAAAGGGGCATGACGGTAACACTGTCATACCTCACAATTGTCTAGGATCAATGATCTTAGCATAGGGCAACCACCTCCATCACTAAATACTTCGCAAATCGCATTTGTCAATGACTCGCAGTCACTAAGATCCACATCAGTCAAGTTGTGGCATTGCAATGACAAACTGGATAAGCTCTCTTGTTTTTGAAGCACCAATTTCTGAAGAAGACACCAACTTAGCACTCCATGTTCAGGAGTATAACGAAACAAATGCCATAACAAAATTTACACAAAAATAGCACACCTGAAGCGTAGTCGATGTTATGCTAACTCGATGGAGCGCCGAACATCTGGAAACTTTGATGTAAGAAAGCACAGGGCTTCGCAAATTCAAATCAGCAAACCTAAATTGGAAAGACAAAAAATAAGAAAAACAGCAAAGAAACAAATATAATGCAAACAAGTCTCTACTCACTTGCGTAGGTGCACGAGACTTATATTCTTAAGATGGTAAATCCAAAGAAACTGATGTCAACAGGCTGCAATTATCAAGCTGTAATGCCTGCCACAGATGGCAAAGAAGCCCAATTAGTTCTGGCAGGAAGTTTACAAAATTGTACCAAAGAAACTGAATCACTACCTCAAGCAGACGGCTGTAAGCTATTGCAGCCATCGAAGCAGATGTGATTCCTTCACAACTTAGCAGTTTCAAGTCTATTAACATTGGAAGCCTCACGGACTACATAACAGACCCCAAAACCAAAAGTACATGTCAGGTATTTTTCTGCTGATAGTTATGGGAACATATCATATGCAACCAAGCCGTGTGCAACCTATGCAACCACCAATTAAGACCACAGGATCTAGATCCAACGTCTAATGTTTTTTTCACTTAAACCCTCTCACCCGGATACACACGGGTTAGATTTAAACCCCACAGGTGGAGGGGGTTAAGTGAAAAAAACCGCAGATGTTGGATCTAGATCTTGTGGCCTTAATTGATGGTTGCATAGGTTGCACACGAAGCTTGGTTGCACATGATACGCTGCCGATTGTCAAAGACAAATGATAAACAGAGCTTAGAGTAAGACAAACCTCGAATGAAATGTTGGGGCAGTTTGATGCATCAAGAACAGAAAGACTTGGACATGAGCTAGCTATGTCACGCAGTGTCTCATCAGTAACACAAGAACAAGATGACATATCTAGTTTTCGCCAATAATGGGCAAGCTGTAGCAGCTTGGCGAATCGCATTGTCAGAAAGCTTATGGCAGGATTGGAAGTCCAACTCAAGCAACTGAGGACAGCTGAGTGATACATGAGCCATGCCTGTTCGCCTCAAAGACAGTATTTGAAGTTGGGAACATCTGGATGGCAGTGTAACATATTAGCTGGATGACACATGAAACTATAACGCTACGGGGGAAAAAGATTAATCACCTGACAGATATTCTGAGTGCACGGCACTTCACAATATGAAGCTCACGCAATCCATCATGATTAACAGTTACTTCTTGGATGCCACTCCCAAGAGAAGCATCGGTCACTGTTAAAGCAGTCAATAATGGGCACTCAGCCAAAGCTAGAAAAAAATGGTTCTCCCAGTTGTCCCTTGCCCATTGTTAACGTCTTCAGATGCCTACAAGACACTCTATCCAATAAATACAATAGTAAAACAAAAGAATGTGCCATTGTGTGAGAAAATTGGAGGTGAGGACCTTAAAAACAGTATTGATTCCAGAACTAGTGTTTCTGCATTTATGACACCATGCAAATTGAGTTCTGTTACACTCGGGTAACGACGGCAAATATTAACAACTGCAAAAACAACATATTAAAACATGAATAGCATCAGGTAAATCCCGTGGTATCTCAAAAGGTGCCAAATAATGATAAGCATGGGTAAGCCATAGTCTTCCAAAACAATAGACACTAAGTTTAGAGGAAGAATTCAATACGGTAATTCACATTTATTGATTAAAAACTACAAACCATAGTCATAATCTTCAAACCAACAGGATTTAACCTAATTGTGTTCCACTCCAAAGATTTCTAAAATTAATAGACAAGTTTGAATTGTGAAGTCAATGTGACTGTCATTTGCAAAAAGTGAAGTAGTAGGAAATACTCCCTCTGTCCCTTTATGTTGGTCGTTCCAGCTTTGATGTATTGTCCCTAATTGACCATCGTTGGCCTAGCAAAGGTATAGGTGTAGTACTATTTTATCACATCACATCACATGTCCATCGCAGTGCAGAAGGCTGCAGCCTTTATGCCTCCCACTCTCACCACAACCCAAGAACAAAGCAATAATGACTTGGTCATTTTAAACTTCCGTTGTGCTCTATAGGCTAGCGTCTTGGTAACCGCGTACAAGTCTAAAATGACGAACATTAAGGGCGGAAAGAGTAAGTAGCAAGCACACTATTCTGACTTCCAACTATTGGCCGTAGTGATGTGGTGAAAACAATGCCAAGAAACTGACTTACAATTCTGCAGTGATATCCTAGTGTTCTCAAATTTCAAACACTTCCAAAAATCATCATGCACAGTAGCAGATCGCCACTGTTTGCAGGTAACACCTGCTCTGCATAAATCCTTCTGGCCCAAAAAAAAGAATATCTGCCATGGAAAAACCCAAGAAATCAGTACATTTCAAATGAGGCAGAAGCAACATTTATGTAGATAACAAACTATAAGAAAATGGAACTCAGGGCACACCAGGTGCAGGAGATCATCAGAGAGATCCATTCTTATTCCAACATCTTCAGAATTTCTTCCACCTGAGTTTTCTGCATTAACAACTTGCTCATTATTGGCATCCCTTGGGCTCTCACTACCATCATTTGGGAAAAGTGACAAGCCAAATTCCAATTCATGTTCTGGAAAACGATTCAGCTGAACTTCATTAATGGGCACAAACGACGATTCAGAGCCAAAGGGAGTAGCACTGGCACCAGAATGCAGTGGGCTTTCTCTGCAAAATAAAAGAACCCCTTAAACACAACTCAAAATAATGCATAGACAGGTCATTGATATGGAAATCTCTAATCGGAATGAAGTTTGGGTTATTAAGAGAGGAGAAAATTCTCCAAATTTCATTAGTGTTTCCCAGCAGAATTAACTTTCTTCTACTCCGTAATGGATGACTTGTATCATCGAAAACAGATTGCATACAATGTATACATGACAACAAATACTATTCATAGGAAAGAAAATTAAAAGCTGTGTCACTTTATTGCTAACCACCATAATACTACTCCCTCCATTTCAAAATGTAGGTTGCTTTAGTTCTTCTGCAAGTCAAACTTTAGCTAAATGCACCAACTTGTACAACATCAAATTGGTTCATTAAAATCACTATAAAGTCTTGATACTTGATAGTGCATTAATTTGGTACTATTATAGAGGTTAACATTTTATAGAGGTTTGACTTGGGATAGAAATAAAAGGATCTACATTTTTTAATGGGGAGAGTAGGTCACAACAGCACACAAGTTGGAAACAAACCAAAAACATGATCAATATCCAAAAATTTAAGAAATTGTGGTCCTTGCTTGTGTACCATAATAAAAGATTAAACCTAAAGTACATATGCATGAAAAAAAATGCAAATAGTGTAAGAGCCTATTTAGAATAATTTCAATAAAACAAAAAAATGTTCTCATGCAACAAAAGAATGATACCAAAAAGTTAGCACCAAAGTAGTAAACAATATTTAAAAAGCAAAGTGATATAATTGGATGAAGGACAGACTGAGTTGAATCACCAACCAAAATCTTATTCAATTCAACATGGCCTGGTTCATTTAGATCTCTAGGAAGCCAAGAACCTCTGACATCTTTAGGAGTGTCTATGGTAGATGACAACATGAATCTTCATTATATATACTTCATTCCAAATTGTAAGTCGTTTTTGGCTTTTCTAGATACATAATATCTACACATAATATGTATCTAGGTGGTGCTAGCAAAAGCTATGTATCTAGAAAATCCAAACCAATTTACAATTTGGAATGGACGGAGTAACTTAGTTTTTACGAATACAGATGAATGGGAAAAAATCGTGAGTAAGAAGCTATTATGCAGAGAATCTAAAATTCAGCATACTGTTTTTTGGTACAAGGACCACAAATGTATTACTGCCTCCCAAGTATGTGATAGAATATTGTGCTTTCAAATGTGAGTCATATTTACTTGATGGAGCATAAATGCCACACGGCAATTAGGAAAAGAAGATTAACAAGCACGGGGGTAACTAGATTAAATATCCTGCAAAAAAATTAACACGGCCTAGGTATTCAGATGTTCAAAACAATTCCAGTGACATGTCAAGGCCCAATAAAGCTTTTATACTGGAGTACTTGTTATTATAGCAGGAAATATGTGCTAACACCCAATTTGTGGATCCTTTTATCATTTCAAACCATGATGGCAGGGATTACAATAACAACACTTCAGGATGTCAGGCATTACATCTTTGATACCATTGTTAGAATGGGCTCAGCATTTCAACATACACAAACATCCAAAAATGCAGTGCATAAATTCTCATGCTCGAGTTCACGACATATCTTAGGGTATCCCTCCACATGCATGCAAAAGACCATGACCTTAGGTTGCAATTCCACATGAATCAACTGCATAGTGCACGAAGTGCAGGTTCGTCTCAATTTCACTAGGGAGGTTATCCAGAAGCTAAAATGGATAGGATCTCTAGAGAAACAAAACATTTAACCGAACCGAAACTCCACAGCATGCAAAATACTAAAAATGAGGAGCAACATTCGCATAACTTACTCGCCAAAGCGTCGTACTCTGAGCCGTTTATTCTGCAGGTCTCTGTCTTCATCCTCTTCGTCGAGATTGTCCCACCCAGCCTCCACACTGCCACCCGCATGGTGGCCATCTAGGATACCACCCAACATGTCATGGAAGGCGAGAGAAGAGATGGATTGTCCACCCAAGGCCCTTTCCGCAGCCTGCGAGCTCCCAGCGGCGTCAGGGTTCCACTCCGGCAGAACCGCCGTCCAGTTAAGTGAGCGGGGAGCGGGCTCCTGCCGCGGCGGCAGGTGCCAGCCTCGCCGCCCCAGCGACAGCGCGAGTTCCAGTTCCTCCCGCACCTCCTCATTCCCATCTTCCTCCTCGCCCGCGCCACCGCCAGCGCCCTCCACGCCCTTCATCCGGCCCCCATCCGCCATGCCCTCAGACCAAACCAAACCCTAGACCCATCCCCGGCGCCATTTCCGGCCGCCCAGACCCCGAACGCGCCTCCCCACGCGTAACCCGACGGAACTCACCGATTTGACACCACGGCACGGTGAATTCCCACCGGATTCGATCGAATCGGCCTGGCCCAGCCCCCGCACCGCACGGCCACCGGCAGTGCTGGCTGGCGCGCACGACACAGGAGCGAGTCCTCGGCGAGGTGGCCGGGGGCTGCGCCTCGTCGCGTCCGTACACGTATTCTCGGTTGGGGCCGCACCAGCCGGGCGGATCTGCGCGGCGCGGAGACGGCGGTGGTGGCCGCAGGCTCGCGAGCGCTCAGGGAGCGGAATGGGGAGAGAGTGCGGGGGATTGAGGGGGACGGCTCGGGACCGAGGGGGCGCGGCCCTATTGTATGGTTCGGTGCTATTGACTGACGGGTAGGGCCAGGGCCATTGGGGCCAGATGCCAGTGAGGGGTAGTTTTCTGCTGGGCCGTGTTCTTGCGTGGGCTTTGCGCTTGCTCAGTGAGCCCAGGATAGTTCCGCTCTCGATTCAGGTTTGGGAGGGACTTGGGTGGGGGCTCTCTGCAGATGACATGTTCCTTTCGCTCAAAAAAAAAAGATGACATGTTCCTTCACACAGCCGGTGACATGTGGGGTCCGTTAGTGGGGCCAAACGTCAGTGTGTAAATAGAGTACTAGGATTCTTGCTGTTTTGGTTAGAGGTGCCTAACGTGTGCTTTGACTGCGGATTTGCCAGGAGACAGGGGAGGGACAGGTGGGCCCCATATGTCTCTCAACGGGGTGTGCTACTTGCAGACACATAACAAGGCGGCCCCATGTGTCATCCAGCTATGTGTCATCCAGCTTGCTCCTCCGGTGGCTGCGACCACGGTCAGCTGTGATCTAAGCTTGACTTCGCACCGTTAATGTTGGTTGGTGGCTACCAAAGTGGCCAATAATCAAAGCCACATGCCAGTTTCTACTTTCTAGTACTACTCTTAGAATATGCTCTGCACGGGTTCTCAACGGTTATTCGGGGATCACCTCAATCCACATGTGTTTTTGAGAATCCGACAACATATAAGATTAACATCTAAATAAATAAGGTGGATTGATGTAATCTAACGACATCTAAATAAAGTGAATTGAGGTGGGCCCGACCCTAACACATGTGGATTGATGGAATTCAACGTCTAAACATGGCGTTAGGTGGATACATGTACAAATTTCAATTTCAATATATATATATATATATATATATATATATATATATATATATATATATTATGACTTTGCATTAAAATATAACATTAACAACATGACACATTGATGCACTTAGAGAACCATAGATCATCCAAGTTGGAGTTGCTCATATCGTCGATGTCTAATGAAAACCTTAAGGGTTTAATGGTCGTAATTTGAGTCCACGGCTTGTTGCCTTCAAAGCGAGTGGTTCTTCCTTGCAATTCTTTTCGTAGTTCAAAAACATTGTAAAGTTGCAATACACCAATATATCAATTTAAAAATAGAACAACAATCAAAACACACAAGTACCCCTGCATGACCAAGGAAAGAAGAGAAGCATGGTGCGGTTTATTCCAAACTATTAAGTTCATGGTTCATCCTCTTTGTCCTCACCTTCCTTGCCATATATTTTTTTACTAAACGGTAATCAAATATATGTATTTTTGACGTGAAAAGACCGTGGGGGAGTTCCCCACGGCACTCAAAACTTTTATAAAGAAAGACAAAAAGACAACAACAAAGTGATGTAGTCTTTAGAGCAACTCGAAGAGCTTGGCTAAACATAATAGCCAAATATCATTGTTTTGCCATTTTGTAAAATAAAGAACTTCTCAAAAAAAAATAGGAGATCCACAACAGACTTGCTATTTTACAAAACCATATAGCGAATGGCTATGGTCGGGCGGTGGTGCATACACAAGAGAGAAGAGATGGAGAGAAGGCTCAAGAGCTTGAGATGTTTAGGTTAAAGTCTTTTCGACTATTCCTTTCTCGATTTTTGTAACTGTTACCTAACAAACCCAACCTCTAACAGACTTATCCCTAATATAGACTCAGTAAGGTAACCAGAGAGCGATGGCGACGCGGTTTCTCTGCTACAATGCAAGCTCTGATAATTTCTACACGTGTGTAACCCTAATGCGTGCACGCGAGGCTCGGTTGGTGCGCCTCCTTAGGCCCATGTTGGCCTATTTTCTCCGCTGAGGTCCATGGTCCACTGAAAGGTCCTAAATGGCTAGAGAGGGGGTGAATAGCCTATAAAAATTCTCCAACAACAACTTAAGCGAGGTGGTTAGACAACGAGATGGCGAAGCAAATTACACGGAGCTACAACTAGCTATGCAAGCCACCTACACAAGTAGTTCTAAAAAGAGTAGAGTCTCTAGGAAGCACACAAACTAAGTCACTAGATCACTCCTAAGAGAGATCACTACACAACTAAGGAATAGCTAAACTAGCATGGAAAGCTACTACTACACAAGCTACTCAAGATAT
This sequence comes from Hyparrhenia diplandra, assembly GCA_015847255.1. Classification (NCBI taxonomy): domain Eukaryota; kingdom Viridiplantae; phylum Streptophyta; class Magnoliopsida; order Poales; family Poaceae; genus Hyparrhenia; species Hyparrhenia diplandra. Next base: position 57,254 of record JADLZK010009926.1, read on the forward strand.
ATGGCTAAGTAAATACAAGAGTAGAGATGGAACTTTTATACCGACGGTGTAGAGTAGAGGAGTGAACCAATCAATCACAATATGAATACCAAGAAGTCCAAGAGAGTGACACAATGATTTATCCCGAGGTTCGCTTGCTTGCCGGTAAACCACTCCTCATTGTAGCGATTCACCCACTTGAAGGTTCACGCGCTAATTGGTGTTACAAAAGCTGAACCCGCAGGGTGCCGCACAACCAACACAAAATGGGGATCCACAAACTACGAGCAATCCACTAGAGTAGCCAATTGCGATCTCACGCGGGGAAGGCTCAAGAACCCCTCACAAATCCAGGTGTGGCCTCGAACAATCACCAATCGAGCTCAACACCACCACAACTCCAAAGTCGCTAGGGAACCGGGAAAATTCCCAAGAGAAACAAGAATCCCACAGCTCCTCCAAAGTACAAGTGCCTCTAGATGCAATGAACAAGCAATATACACTTGAATCTCACTCAATCTCACCAAGATTAGCAATCAAGCAAGAGAGATGAGTGGAGGGGAGTTTTCTTAGCTCAAGAGGATGCTAGAATGATCAAATGTGCAAGAAAGACGTCAAGTAACCGGCCACACCTCTATTTATAAGCTCCACTAAAGAATAGAGCCATTGGGGCTAGAAATCAGCTTCTTCGTGTGCGCCGGACGCGTCCGACGCCTTAAACTACGCATGAAACGAAGGTAGGCGTTGGCGCCATACGCCACGCCCGGTGCTCCACTTTCGGTGTTCGACGCCACCACGGCGTTTGGCGAACCGGTCCAGCGGCGCTCTCGAACCACGTCCGGTCGGCGCGCCGACGGCAGCGCCCGGTCTGGCGCCCGTCTCCTCCTCGCGCACCGCCAACGGTCTTCCAACATGCGCCGGGCGCTGGGGTTGGAAACCCTAGCGTCCGACGCAAGAGCGCCTGACGCGCGGCCAGTGTTCGATGTAGCTTCCTCAACAAATTTTCGTCGTGGCGTCGTCGCCTTCTCTTCAATCCAAGTTTCACCAGTTGTCTCATGTGCCAACACCATAGATGTACATCTCCATAGCTCATGTGTTAGCAATTTGAAAACCATTTTCAAGGGCGAAGTTAGTGCGCTAGATTCTAATGCATATGCAAGTCACAATGAAGCTAGAGGCACTTCAAATTTGGATTAGCCATGGTATTCCCCTCTTGATAGTCGGTTATCTATCCAACATGTGATCACTCTCTATAGTGTCTTGATCACCAAAATTCAAAAACCTATCAAGTATACCTTTGCCTTGATCTCCGGGTCTTTGCTTTTCTAATGAGTGAGCTTAATGATCCATCATGTCCATTACCATAGTCCATGTTCATGATCATGTAGCTCCACACCATCCATGTTATCCTATCTCATAAGCACACTTAGAGTAGATGATTAGCATAATAGGGTTGCATCAATTGCCAAAACCAAACATGAGATTTCATCCATGTTAGATGCATGCCAGATTCATGAAAACTTATTTATGTTTTCTATTTCAAAATTAAGTTTAGGAAATGTCATACTATCAAGGGGCACATAGGTTTGGTAGCTTAAGGTGATTAATGCTCAAAATCCATCCAATTAACTAGATATCCACCTAAGCAAAACAAAAAGGTAGATGTCTCAATTCCTTTTCTATTATGGACCTTCGTGAAAGATCCAAAACTGAGCACGCGTTAGTTCCTCATCTAAGTGTAGAACTTCCACATTTATCCTGAATATCATTTGAAAAGGTGCAGGTTTTAAATACTCTTTGTCACTTCCTCTAATGGTCATTGATGAGTATCTAAAACATGGGTTACCTAAACTCACCTTTGAACGCGATGATAACCGATTAACCCCATAACTAATTCAACCAATCAATTAGGGGTACAAGCGCTACACCTAACGGGTGCACATGCTCGTCACCCTTCCCCTCTCCATCGGATATCGTGCTAAGAACCTGTAAGTGCAATCAAGCTCTATGTGGGTTTTGGCGTTGATGACCACCGAATTAGGGAACTAATGAGATTTGTGGAGAGGATATGCAGGGAAATAAAATAAGGAGTTGATGTACGAGGTCCAAAGGCATCTCATGAGCTAGATGATGGTGTTTCGAATCAAGGCATTTAAATTCTTTTATCTTTTGAATCTTGAGTTTAGGAAACTCCATGCTATCAAGAGGGATCCTAGGACTCCTGGCTACATGTGAACTAAATGCTCAAAGCTCCAATCCAGCCAAAAACACAACTCCGAGCCAAAACAGCCAGCAGAAAACACTTTTCACTCTTCGCTGTTATGGCAGGCGCGACAGTGCCGCCCGTTTAGTGCGGCAATGCCACACTTAATCGACCGTTGGGAGCCATCGGGTATAAATACCACTCCTACCCCTCCACAACGGTCACCTGGTTCACTTCATCTCCTACCTCGAGCAGAAAGCCAGGAACCTCACCTTTTGCTCTCTCTCACTCCTCCATTGAAGCACCTTGAGCTCCCCACTCAATCTCTCACTTCACACCACAGATTCTTGAGAGAAAAGGAAACAAATTTCGATTGGAGACCGGATCTACTACTTCCTCCACTCAAAAGAGCATTTGGTTCACGTTTGGCCGGAACCTAGGGTTCTTTACTCTTGGAGCTTGCTCCTAGACGGCTAGGCTGAAATCACATGTTTGGTTTTGGAAATTGATGACACCTTAGTATGCTAATCCTATTGCTCTAAGTGTGACTTAAGAGATAGGATACATGGATGATGTGGAGCATGATGATCATGAACATGGACGATGATGATGGACATGATGGATCGTCAAGCTCGATTGTCGGGTTGAAAGGAACCCGAAGATCAAGGCAAAGGTATAACTTGATAGGGTTTTCTTTCGGTGATCAAGACACTATAGAGAGTGTGATCACATTATAGGATAGATGGCCGACTATCGAGAGGGGATGCCACGACTAATCCTTTGGTGAAGTGCTACTAGGTCCATTTGACTTGCATATTGCATTTAGGATGGAGAGCACTAACTTCGTTCTTGCCTAATCGATCGTGACTTGCTAACATACATGATATTGAGATCATCTTCGAGGTGTTGGCAACTTATGGCAAGAGGCGAAGCAAGGTTGAAGCAAAGGCGACAACAAAACGATGAAACTCACAGGAAGGGGTGATTGGACGCGTCGACCGGACACTGGCCGTTTGACTGGACGGTCCGGTCGAGCGGGTCCAGTCGACAACAGAGAGCATGTTTTTTGGGCTCATCTCAGGACTTCAACCGGACGCATGAAAGAAGGATCCGGTCCGCGGCCGGATCGTCGGCCGGACGCATGGCGTTGGTCGTCCACCGTGGGGCGCGAGGCGTCTCTTGTATTTGGGACTTTCGGGCCGGTGGCGGCCGGACTATTTGGACGGACCTTGGTGAGTCCGATCGATGCGTCCGGCCAACATATGAAAGAGCCCATTTGAAGATCAACGGCTATGTTTTTGAGTGGGCTATATATATACTTGGATGGCGGTTTCTAGAGCTCTCTTGCACATTTTGAACACTCCTAAACTCTTGTGAGCTTGAGATACTCCACTCCACTCATCTCTTCATCCAAACTTCGAATCTTTGGTGAGATTGAGAGTGATAGAAGTGCATTGCATTGTTGATTGCATCTAGAGGCACTTCATCCTTCACTACAAGAATATCAATTTTTATGACAAAAACGACCTCGTGGCCGAGGCCTAAAAATCGTCATATAATGTACCATAATATGACGAAAACCTTGATGTCGTCACAAAATTACGGGCACCATCACTATTTGTGACGGAAGACATTTGGTCGTCACATAAGAGTGCACTATGTATGACGCTTCAGTTTGCTTTTGTCACGAGAATGTGATAGCCGTGTGCGCCCAACCGTGGGATTTCGTGACGGCATTTTATGCTTTTGTGACATTGGCGGTGTCACATAATATTTATAAATAAAAGTTAGCCGCGGGCGAGACGTGCGGATCGAACCCGGGACCTCACGTCTACGGGCTTAGTTGCATCCGACTGACCCGCTCGTCTCGCAGACCGGGCTTGTGTATGGTTTAAATTATTTTGGTATATGTAACATCTTATTAACAACAGTGGTGCTCCAAAGTTTTATAGTTTGTCCACTTAGGGTTTCCCTCGGTCAACCCTTCACGCGCCCAGATCCACCTCGCTCCTTCCTTCTTCTCAACCTCGCCGCCCCCACGCCCCCCGTCGTCGAGCTTCCTCTTCGCTCATTGTTGACATCTCTAACGCGATCCATATCTAGGGCGGCGCCCGAAATGTATAAATGGTATCTATCTAATAAGTTAGCTTGGATATGGAGTTAATCTCACATTCCAATAAAAGTCAGATCGGAGAGTTAATAAAGTTAGACGGAATTAGTTATGGTGTATGACTCAGTAACATTATCGATGGTGGAGTTAATCTCACCACGATAGGCACAAAAGTCGTACCACACATTCTAGCATTGCCTACGAAACTAGTCTGTCACCCTAGCTCACAACGCTAAAGAAATGCGTGAATGGATATTCTTTATATGACACTTGAAACTCTTGCAATAATAATATAATTCTTCTATCTCGCAAGCGCACGGATAGAATTACCCAATTGTAGCACTTCACCAGAGTCTATCCGGGTATCGTATTTATATTCTACCTAAAAAGGAGAGGGGTAGGCTATGGGTAGGTTGATGATTTAATGATGATTCACTTGCGGTGGTGTAATGTAGAGTAAACCATATGCATCATACTAAACTCAAACTAGGTAAATCACAAGATAAAGATAAATAATAATAAATAATAATGATAATGATAATAACATCCAAGTCAAAGATCATGGTATGCCACTAGATGGTGTCATAACAGGCTAAATATCATGGTATAGGTAGAATATGATGGAATATTCCCAAGTTACTCCTAATTACATGTCAATGCATACTACAATTAGTGCAATACATCTAGTTATCATCGTATGAAAGCATTATATCTACACATGGTGAATATTACTAAGGAAGATTAGGAACAAAACCAACCTACCATAGTAACAAAGTTCAACTAGCCCTACATTCGGGGTGGACTCCAAAGGACTCAATGGGAGTGTCACATCCACGATCTACCACACGTCCGTCGAGGAATATAGGGTGATGTCGCAGGCAAACGTTGTATAAACACCATGTTTACACATTGTTGACCACCCACATAGTGATCATCTACATGAGCGCTATACGACTCCATGCTTGAATATAAAGACAAACATACTAAACTAAATATATAATCATAATAAGCATGGAAACATATAAATAAGAATATAATCATTAAATAGAATAAAGTCATAGCAATTGTATTCTAACTAAATACTTACAATGATGAATACAAGAGAGAAGCCACGAGAAGCTCAGCTCCCGCTACTTCTTGACGATCAGGAATTCAAGACAATACTTGACTTCCTCTATAACTAGCCTAGATAGCTATTGCTCTTGTTATGGTGGAACTAGGGCTTAAGGTCTTGACTTGGGGTCTTGGAGTAGAATGACTTGAATGAATTAGGGTTTCACCCGGGGGTCGGGGGTCTTGTTATATAGCCCGGAGGATGCCTGACGACCCTTGGATCAAACCGACCTTGATGGATGGACTAGATTACTCCTCATAGGCGGTGGTGAACCGACCTTGAATGGGAGGGCGGGGGGGCCCACCGGGCGGCCACGCTCGGCTCGCCGGTGGGCCCCACCTTCCTTCGGGTGCTCTCCGGTTTCTTCCGGAATGTTCTAGTGTAGGTTCCACGTTGGGTTACGTTACGGATACGTCTTTATGTCGTAGGGCTTGTAAACTCTTGGGCATTTTCTCGTTTTAATCCTGAAAAATATATAAATCACCAAAACTAGTGGAATCATGTTAGTCAAGCCTCTATACTCTGTTGATATCCATTTTAAGCCCTTATTTTCATTTTAAAAACCTCTATATTTTATACTATAAGGTATACCAACAAGCTCCCCCAAGCTTACCTCTTGCTAGTCCCTAGCAAGACTATGTTGGATCGAGTTGTTCGCAACGCTTTCACACCTCAAAAGTACACATGCTTCCAAACAAAATTTCATCTCCGGATACGAATAAACTATTTCAACTTCCAACTTACCCATATTACCTTTTAATCATGGAGCTTGTAGCTTTTTTCTTGTGATCTTGGGCAATTGAAAGATAGAACAATCAAGTTAAGCACTAGGTCTCAAACTCTTTGTTCAACCATCATTAGGAGTTTTTGCTAATTTTGAAATAAAACTCAAAGTTCCTTCAAGTATGACCCCTTTCAAGTCTCTCATATGTGGTACTCGGTGGATCCTCACTAAGGCAATAAGGTTGTTTTGCCTTTCTCTCATAGTATGTGGTATTTTTGGACTAAGGCGGTAGGACACTATGCCTTCTTCTCTCTCACCCTTTATCTAAAGCTTATATCCGGAGTTCATAGGTGGGGAGAAAACTAAATCTACTTACTAAGTATATATTGTAAGTTCAAACAATGGATCCAAAGTCACGAGTCACACCGATGCATGTGCATGATGGAATGAAATGAATATGATGATAGGTGTGAATGGAATGAATGTGATGAGAAAAAGTCTAATTCTACTTTAGCTCTCTTGAAAAGTCATTTCTCTTTTGAAACTTAAAAACACTTGAGAGAACCTCGGGTTGCATTTCTTTTCTTTCTTTTTATGGAGAGGCGGGCATCTAAGTACCCATTGTTTTCATTGGACACTTGTCTTTTTTTAACTCTCCTTTATTCTCTTTTTCTTTTAGGGAGGTAGGCTCTACTGGCGTAGGACACTTGTCCATTTTTCATCTCCCCTCTTTTCCTTTTCTTTTTTTTTTTTAAATAACCCAAGTCTCTTTTTGCAATAAACTTTTTGGAGATAGAGTAGAGCTTTATAAGATTGTTGACTCGAAATGGAATATTTTTGGTTGCTCTTCTCCTAGGACAGAGTGGAACATTTTCGGGTATATAATGGATGTGTATGGTGGATGCGTACTTCGAGGGGGTAGAAGCAAAGATATATATATGAGTGGAGTCTAGTGGAATAAATATATGTGGTGGATGGATGGAGTGTACATCAAACATGACAAGTTTCTAAGGGTCGACAAAGTTTGAACAAACTCAATGCAAAAGCAAGCTGACCTATATATATAAAAAGGGTTTTTCTATGGAGCATGTATATGGTCGTGGTAGGAGTTTCAACACTTTCGATCATACGGAACTTATCATGTATATTTTATAATTTTCAAAAGATAAATCTCCAGAAATTTAGTGTCACTAGGAGTAAGAGAAATAGCGACTCAAAACTTTCATATATCATATCCGTCAATTACCTAGACTCTAGAGCAAGCATTTGCAATCCACGGTCAATTACCTAGACTCTAGAGCATTTGCAAATTTAGGGTAAACCTCAAGTCAAAGCAGTTTTACATTTAAGCTTCGAGAGAAATTAAGCTTGAAAGCTAGGTACTTGAAAGACATTACGACGGAGCAACTATTCATCATCTCCTTTATTATTTAAGATTTTAGTTGAGCAAAAGCATAAAGGTGTACACTTTCTCTTGATCATTTATTTATACTATAACAAAGACTCTTTAAAGATTATAGAAAGACTCACTCTAAACAAACTAAAGCAAACTAAGCAAACCAAATATCTAGCTAATAATAATAGTAGTAGAAATACTTATCGGGATAATGGGGGTGCTCTCCCCAAGCTAGATTGGAATGTCGAGTTGATGATATCACTACAACACGAACCCCCATGTAGCATCATATGCCTTCCAACGCTAGTAAAATGCGTTGTAGGTGTGACGCTCCACACCAACCCACTTTCCCCGTACTCCCTCCGTCTCAAAATAAACGACGCTATGTGAAGCGTGTTTGGTCAAACTTTCTCAACTTTGACTAAGTTTGTAGAAAATACGTGCAACATTTAAATCTTCAAATAAATTTGTTAAAAACTAGACTTAAAGATCTTTCCGATGATACTAATTACATAACATAAATATTTATATATTTTAATATATAATTGCTGATATTTTGAAAATGCTGACTTCTCGAGAAGCGAGAAGGTCTTTTATTTTGGGACAGAAGGAGTAACTAGTGGCGCGGTAATTAAGTGCCCTCATTCTCGTCTGGGTAGTTCCCCGGTCAGATGACTTTTTCTCGCCTCTTCTGTTCCTCTCTTCTCGTGTGCATGCATGGAGGCAGTTCACCGAGGAGATGCCTCGGAGGTGGTCCTACATTGCGAGCCGATGAGGCAGGCGTTGGTGCCGCCGGCAAAGGGTACCTGGACGGGCATGGTTGGTAGAAGTGCTGCGGTGATAGTAGCGGGCCATCGGCAAGGAGAAACCACTTCGTCTCCACATCTGTTGATTGCCAGATTACAATTTCCTCAAGCAGGTTACGAATCTCCTCCTTCAGGTGTTACGACCTCAATCCTTCATGTACAGGTTTGTGCCCTATCGATTGGATCCGGTTGTCGTTGCTGCCCACCTCTTGTCAATCCCTATCGATTGGATCTGGTTGACGAGGCTGCCTTCCTTCCTTCAACTAAGGCAGTTATTAACTAGTTCGTATGTATTCTCAATTTCTATTTCAATTCTGGTCTAGTTAACAAGTTTGTACGTAAAAGGATACGTGACCTTATATGATCTCTCTCCCTTTCTCTTAGTTTATTAGAATAAATTATTGGTTCTATATTTTTTTAATACATTACTTAGGTTGTTGCGATGGGAACTTCTAGCGCTGTGACCTGCAGTATGGCGGCAGCCATGCCAACGATGGCCACCTCATCTCCTATATTGGACTCTGCAGCAATATGACGTTGTTCCCCATGATCTACAAGGTCACGTCAATCTCCTTTTTCTGATCCTTTTTAATCAGCACAATAACCTGCAAAATTAATTCTATTATATGGATGTGATGTTTCTATCTTGTTCTGACTGATCCTCAGTAGATTAGTTCTTTAGTTTTGAAATTAACAAGTATTTGGTAATTATTCTGTGACCGACAACTATGAGCTATGAGTGATTGAAGAACAGATCTAGCAAGATAAAGGTAGTACCCAATTATCCGTTCTTCAAGTACGTAAAAGATTGTCTGGCTATCTAAAATTTTTCTGAATTAGTTTCTCATGACAGGTCAGGAGATGGATAACAGGGATATGTATTCTTCTACAATTTTAATATACATTATGATATATGTATGTGACATGAACCGGTTTCAATTTACTTTTTTGTGTGGCTTTATTGGTTCTAATTTTGCTGAGCTTCTTTTATGTCAGCGTTGCTGTGTCACTATAGACAAAGGTATGAGTGAAGCCTTAATCTAAAAGAGCTACCACGACACGAATAGTATGTCTATTACATTGGTTCAGTTATTTTCCTTTACCAAGATTTTCAAATTCAATTGGAAAAGCGCATATTATTCTTCTAGATGTGTGTTTAACGAATCACTCTATATTTTCACACAGGACAAACATGTGATATTCTGGATGTTCATGATTGAAGGATGAAGAACAAGATTTCCCCTCAAGATTAGTTTACGAGTTGTTACACTTTTGTATATTTATTCATTTTCAGTATGTAACTTTGTAGTTAGTGAAACATTTTTTTACAAATATGGTGGACCGTTTCCTTGTATCTGTAAAGTCATTTACTTAATTTCAGTTATATTATATGATCTTGAATCTCAAATATATATTTGTTTAACACTTCTGGCTGTCAGATGTATGATATCCAATAAATTTGACAAGCTATTAATACTATAAAAATAATATAAAATAAACAAATATATGATTTTAATATCAAATCCCAAAACCGTGTGACATATTCAACTAGCAACACATATAAACGTCGCTACATATCCATTGCTAGCATGCAACGTTTACATACCCCTCATACCAACGCATGTATATGTGTTGCAATTAATACTTGCAACGCCACTTTAAGCAACGCATGATGCATGCGTTGGTATAGATCCTACCAACACTAAATCGGGCTTGTAGAGACACATATATACGCGTTGCTAAAGGGGGTGTCTTTTTGTAGTGTATGGGAGTTGAGGTAGATGGTGACAAAGTGGTGTTGTCTCATCATGTCTCTCTTCCTTCGAATTCCTGCTAAATTCAAATAGACAACAAAGCTAGTGGAACTTGATTACGGGTTAGAGTTTAGCCATGTTGCTTTTTGTTACCCGAGACTCTTAGCAAGCAGCATGAAATATATATATTTTTGGATTTTTCTTTATTTTGTATGCAAAAGAAGATAAAGAACTTATGAATGCATTTTTTATTTTATTTTTATGCCACCACAAAGTAAGTATCTCCGAGGGTATTAAGCCTTAGATTTACTCACATGGGGCTTTCAGCTTTTTAAACATGCAAAGCACTAAATATTTTTATTGTCTTTTCTAATGCAATTTGAAAAGGGAAATATGCTATGCATCCGAGAAAGTAAATATGCAATGCTGGGAATTAAATATGGATAACTTACCAAATTACCTTTTGGCGAAGGTTAGGGATTAAAGTCCTCCTAACAAGACTTTCTTGTTTTGCTTATTACTCCCAAGTTATGTCAGTGGTCACAATTGGGGGTTTCCGTGATTTGATTGATATTTCTTTCGATGGTGTCTTTGGGAGTTACCTCTTTCTCATTCCATTGTTCTTTATTGTGCTGAGGTGGTAGGTTTTTTCTTCTTCTTCTAAGGATGATTCAGGTGTGTAAGGGACTTTACCTTTTTAGCTTTTAATTCTTTTTCTGGCTTCTTCTAGCAAGGAGAAAACTTGTTGATCTCTGTTCCACCAATACTCATTGCGTGCTTCTTCATAATCTTCCCATGATTCTCCTAGTTCTTGAGGAGAATTCACTGCGTGAGACAAAGCGCCTTTCGGTGGTGAAAGTCGAAAGCAAGTTTTTCCTTGATGTAAAGTTGAATCTTCCTTTACTTTCATATTCAATGCCTTCATGGCTTCTTTGTGTGCCTTGATATGATGCCCCATTATTGAATCTGCGGGTACCTTGGTGTGATTTTCTAGATTCATGATCCATTACTTCTTTTGACGGCGTCTTCGTTCGACTGTTCTTCTTTGGATATTCATAAGTGGTATAACTGTTGAAATGCAAGCGTACCTTCTCTTTAGGGAATTGGAAATGGATCTCCCCCGTTCTCATGTAGATAATGGCGCATGTAGTGTTGAGGAATGGTCTCCCCAGCACTATTGGTGGATCATGCTCTTCTCCTATGTCCATGACTAAAAAGTCGGTCGGGACATAGTGATCATTTATCTTCACAGGTACATCTTTAGCAATTCCTTCTGGGTACCGAAAAGACTGGTCTGCCATCTGCAGAATGTAAATATGTTGGGTGCAAAGGCATCTTACCAAATATCATTTCATATGTTACCTTTCCCATTAAGTTGATGCCTGAGCCCGTGTCACAATAAGTGTTATAGAAATTCCATTGGTTAATAGAACAATGTATGGTAGGGACTCTGGATCATCTAACTTTTGTAGCATTGGGGATTTAAGTAAATGGTCGTTTTCTCGAGCGCACTGATTAATCATCATTACCTTTTGTAGGTTGTGCCTTCTTATTTTCGTTCTTGTTCTTCTTGGCCTTAATCATCGGCTCATTGGGATCTCATAGATGTATGGTGTTCTTGGTTGAGCGGGGAGGAAAGTTTCTTGTTTCAAATAAAATGTCCTCTTTCTCCCCGAACATCAAAACAAATCTTTACCGCGTGGGCGTAGAGGATTGCCTTGGTTGTGTTCAAGAAGGGTCGGCCCAATATAATTGGAGCCTTCTCATCTTCCCCTCGTTTCAATTAATGCGCAAAATCCGGCAGCACATATGCATTCCCAAAACTAATGCAAACAACTCTAAGTATACCCATTGGGTAGCATAGTGACGGGTTCCGCAAGCTGCAAGCACATAGATGTATATAATAATGGTCTACCATGGATTTTCTCATAGATTACCTTAGGCATTAGGTTGACGCTTGAGCCAAAATCACAAAGTGCATTCTTGAATTCATGTGGTCCTATCTGGATGGTGATGATCGGTCTCCCTGGATCTCCTTTCTTAGGTGGTAGAGAGTCATCTAGCCAATCACTTCTTAGGTAGTCCGTGTGAAAATGACCTCGCATTATATATATCGACAAGATTTGCGGTTTCTACTTCCTTCGGTTGGCCGGTATCTCACCGTAAGGTTAGTTCCATAGAATTTGCCAATCTAGAAAGCTGATCCTCTATCATTTTATTAAAGCTATGTTGAGTTTTAATTCTTTGAAAAAAAACTTTCCATTCTATTATTTATGGTTTCTAACATTTTATCATTGGAAGCAAATTTTCTAGCTAAATTTTCCATAGCTTTACCTTTGGGTTAAAACTAAATCTCTTAAAGAAGGTTGATTAAAACTAGTAAAGTTATTACCTTGATAATTACCTTGGAAGTTACCTTGGAAGCTTGGCCTCTGTTGGTTCCATCCAAGATTACGTGGGGGGCCGGTAGTTGTTGTTGTTATTGATATAATGTACCTCCTCTTTATTCCCTGGGCAATTCTTGCCCATGTGGCGATGTTGCCGCATTCTTCACATGTCATGCGAGTCGAATTGCATGACAGTCCTTGGGTTCGAGGATCTCTATCCTCAAGTTTCTTCATTATAAGTCCATTTTGGCGTACGGCATGTCTACCTCTTTCGGTAGTGCGTTCCACTTGTTCTCTTGCGGGTTGGGCGGTCTTCATTCCAAGCGTGGTTGGAAGCCATCTTTTCCACAAGTTCGTAGCTTTGGAGATTGTAAGTGAAAGGAAAGCACCTCCTGCTGCGGCATCCATTGTCTCACGGGTTTTCGTAGTGAGCCCATGATAGAAAGTCCGCATGAGTAACCACTTCTCCATCCCGTGGTGTGGACATTCCGAGATGTATTCTTGAAAGCGCTCCCATGCTTCCGGGACCGATTCATCGTGTTGTTGTTGAAAATTTGAAATCTTTCCCCTCAAGGCATTGGTCTTGCCAATTGGGAAGAATTTTGCTAGTAAGGCAGTAGAGCAAAGTGACAATGATGTATTCTTCTCTTTATTGGCGTAGAACCATCGCCGCTTTCCCCAAAAGTGAGAATGGGAAAAGGCTAAGTAGGATTGCATCTCTTGGTATATCTTGGATGGTGAAAGTCTTTGCAAATCTCCAAGAAGTGTTGGAGATGAGCACTAGCATCTTTGTGTGCCTTTCCGCAAAGCGGGGTGGCTTGCACCATGTTAATAAGTCCGGGCTTGAGTTCGAAGCTATGATCTCAATCTCAACTTCCGGTCCGGTCTTGAACATTGGCCATAGTTGGAGCGAGAAAACTTCATGAAGCGTCTTATCGACCATAGCCTCAAACACGGGTGATAGGCTCGCCCCTCGATCGATCAACGTCCGAACCGGAGGGTGTTGGTGCCCTTCTAAGTCCGGATCTTGCCCTTCGATTAATACTTACGGATCATCTATATAATTTTCCGGACGGTTACTCCAATTCATTCATTTACCCCGCATAAGATCAAAAAAAACAAGTAGACAAACAAGGGTAAGCCTGTTTGAGTAGTTGATAATGGGTCCTCGATACATTACGTGATGCAAGTGATATCAATCTATCCATGTATGTGTGTTTAGGTTTGGCTAGCACCCTTCCTTCCACGGCAACGGCGCCGAAATGCTTGTTGACATCTCTAACGCGATCCATATCTAGGGCGGCACCAGAAATGTATAAATGGTATCTATCTAATAAGTTAGCTTGGATGTGGAGTTAATCTCACATTCCAATAAAAAGTCGATCGGAGAGTTAATAAAGTTAGACGGAATTAGTTATGGTGTATGACTCTCAGAACATTATCGATGGTGGAGTTAATCTCACCACGATAGGCACAAAAAGCGTACCACACATTCTAGCATTGCCCTCTGAAACTAGTCTCATCACCCTAGCTCTGGCGCTAAAGAAATGCATGAGCGGATATTCTTTATATGACACTTGAAACTCTTGCAATAATAATATAATTCTTGTATGCGCAGCGCACGAGATAGAATTACCCAATTGTAGCACTTCACCGGGAGTCTATCCGGTGTCGTATTTATATTCTACCAAAAAAAGGAGAGGGGTAGGCTATGGGTAGGTTGATGATTTAATGATGATTCACTTGCGGTGGTGTAATATAGAGTAAACCATATGCATCATACTAAACTCAAACTAGGTAAATCACAAGATAAAGATAAATAATAATAAATAATAATGATAATGATAATAACATCCAAGTCAAAGATCATGGTATGCCACTAGATGGTGTCATAACAAGGCTAAATATCATGGTATAGGTAGAATAGGATGGAATATTCCCAAGTTACTCCTAATTACATGTCAATGCATACTACAATTAGTGCAATACATCTAGTCATCATCGTATGAAAGCATTATATCTACACATGGTGAATATTACTAAGGAAGATTATGAACAAAACCAACCTACCATAGTAACAAAGTTCAACTAGCCCTACATTCGGGGTGGACTCCAAAGAACTCAATGGGAGTGTCACATCCACGATCTACCACACGTCCCGGAATATAGGGTGATGTCGTAGGCAAACGTTGTATAAACACCATGTTTACACATTGTTGACCACCCACATAGTGATCATCTACATGAGCGCTATACGACTCCATGCTTGAATATAAAGACAAACATACTAAACTAAATATATAATCATAATAAGCATGGAAACATATAAATAAGAATATAATCATTAAATAGAATAAAGTCATAGCAATTGTATTCTAACTAAATACTTACAATGATGAATACAAGAGAGAAGCCATGAGAAGCTCGGCTCCGCTACTTCTTGACGATCGGGAATGCAAGACAATACTTGACTTCCTCTATAACTAGCCTAGATAGCTATTGCTCTTGTTATGGTGGAACTAGGGCCTAGGGTCTTGACTTGGGGTCTTGGAGTAGAATGACTTGAATGAATTAGGGTTTCACCCAGGGGTCGGGGGTCTTGTTATATAGCCCCGGGAGGATGCACGGCTTGACCCTTGGATCAAACCGACCTTGATGGATGGACTAGATTACTCCTCATAGGCGGTGGTGAACCGACCTTGAATGGGAGGTCGACGGGGGGCCCCCCTTGGCCGTGGCGCCGCAGCTCTCGCTAGGTGGGCCCCACCCTTCTTCGGTGCTCTACGGTCTCTTCCCGGAATGTTCTAGTGTAGGTTCCATGTTGGGTTACGTCACGGATACGTCTTTATGTCGTAGGGCTTGCAAACTCTTGGGCATTTTACATTTATCCCCGAAAAATATATAAATCATCAAAACTAGTGGAATCATGTTAGTCAAGCCCCTATACTCTGTTGATATCCATTTTAAGCCCTTATTTTTCGTTTTAAAAACCTCTATATTTTATACTATAAGGTATACCAACACTCATGCCGGCTGAGACGCCCGGCGACGACACGAGCGGAGGGCCCCTCCCTCCTCTTTTTGCCGGCGGTTCCCTTCGGGAGGAGGCCCCGGGGTCGGCGCGCCCTTCGCCGGCGTGGCCCGTGGCGTCGAGGAGGATCACATGGGCCCCCCCCTTCGCGCGGGCTGGGCTCGTCGAAGAAGGCCACGCCCTCTTCCACGCCTAAGGCGAAGAAGAGGAAGGGCGGCGCCCTCTTCATCGACGCCGCATCCCGCGAAGAAGGTGAAGTTCCCCGCCCCCGCAGGACTCCTCGTCGTCGATGAGCGAGCACATGATCACGGTGTGCGGTCCCGCTACGGCGGCGACGATGGCCTTTATGTGAAGACCTTCCGACCTTAGGTCACCACAGTGTGCCTGTTTACGCTCCGAGCAAGAATCCCGTCCGCCTTCGAGTACCCACCCTCCGGCTCACCGGCCAGGTCCTCCTCGGAATCACGAGGTGCAAGATTGGCTTATACTAACTCCAAATTTGATAATCGTTTTTTCCCGAATTTTTCTAAAATCATGTCTTGTCAAGAAATGGTGTTCAACATTCTAACCTTGATGTGGAAATAGGCCAATGATGCATACTTTATTCGTAATTGTGGTAATGAGAAATCATGTCTTTTCTAAAATCATGTCTTGTCAAGAAATGATGTTCAACATTCAAATTTCTTGGTTGTATCTATTGTTTCGCTTGATTTTTCCATGTCGGTATGTATGATGGTTGTACCGATGGCAAATAGTGGAGGTTATCTATATATATGATCACTATGTATGATGATATTCAATATAACGGTGATAATCAATATGTATGATGTTAAACGGTGATAATCAATATGTATGATGTTATTCTTCATCCATTCCCCCGCTTGATTTTGTCCATGGCGGTCATCAAATATATTGGCCTCATACACTAATCGTTATTACTTATTAATCACTTCATGTTTTTCACCATTTGTGATGACTTGAAGCGCACTCATGAACGTCATCGAAGGCGTTGTGACAACACCCCCTGGCCGTAGAGCATCATGAAGCTCACTTGGAAGGTGGACGATTGGCCCGAATTGGCCGTGAAGGTGCATCACAAGAAGGAGATGGCTCGGCTTGACTGGGATCCAGGCGGAGGTTGAAGCCAAGGCGCACCGCCTGTTGAAGATGTTGGATGATCTTTGGTCTTGGCAAGAAGAAGAAATGATCTTTGAACCGATATGCTTTCTGTTAGGGCCCTTTTGGGGCTGTTATCACTTATATGTAATATCTATGCATGAACACGTGATCTTCGAACTTATGGTTGTGTACGTTGAACAACCACATATGTTATTTGTATTTGTATGGACGAGTAATTAATCTATGTCAAAATTGTTGCTCACTTATATGTGTCAAAAACGAACCTATCATGTCTTGTCAAGTAGTTGACAAGTTTTTTGGCCAATTTAACGTTGTAAAAATAGCAAAAATTATGTCTCTTTAGGGGTTTGAACCTCGAGACCTCCAGGTCTCTAAAGTTCACCCTACCACCGCATTATGAATACAAGTTTTTTTTTTTTCTTTTTAATCAGTAGTTAAAACTTATAACTAGTCTTTCTCCAACATTCTAAGTCCAAATTTCATGATTTTTTTCCTCAATTTTTCTAAAATCATGTTCTATCAAAATTTTGGTATTCATGACTTTTCAAACGGAAGCCGTTAAAATTTGAAAATTAAAAAATTGAAAATTCAAAATTCGAGGCGTCAGAAGTTTGAAAACTGAAAAGTTGACTCTAATACCGAACGTAGGTATTGAAGAGACCTACAAAACATGTATTCATGACTTTTCGATTTGGATCCATCTAGAGCTTGGCGGCCCGAAGGCGCCGATTTCAAATTGACCAACGTTTGACTTGGTCAAACCTCTACCAAACGGAGCACTAAATGGCCTCTACCGAAAAACTTTTGAACAAGAAGTTGATAGAACTCGGTGGGATCTACATTCCATATATAGGTCGTTTTTGCATTTGAGAAAGTCTTTGGTGAACCCTAGTCGCAAAAACCCACGTATCTCACGAGTTTATGCAACTCGTGGGCGCTAGTGGTTTTGAACTACGCTTTCCGAACACTTGCTCGGATGCAAAAGTGACCTAAATACCGAATGTAGATCTCGATGAGTTATGAACTTTTCGTATTCATGACTTTTCAAATGGAGGCCGTCTAGGGCCCCGAAAACTAAATCCCCGAGCCGTAAAAATTTGAAAATTCAAAACCAGGCGTCGAAATTAAAAACTGAAAAGTTGACTCTAATACCGAACATAGGTCTACAAAACACGTATTCATGACTTTTCGATTTGGATCCATCTAGAGCTTCAAAAACCGGCCCGAAGGCGCCGATTTCAAATTGACCAACGTTTGACTTGGTCAAACCTCGCCAAAAGGAGACACTAAATGGCCTCGGTGAAAAACTTTTGAACACGAAGTTGATAGAACTCGTCGGGATCTACATTCCATAAATATGTCGTTTTTGCATTTGAGAAAGTCTTTGGTGAACCCTAGTCGCAAAACCACGTATCTCACAAAGAGTTTATGCAACTCAGGCGGCTAGTGGTTTTTGAACTATGCTTTCGAACACTTGCTCGGATGCAAAAGTGACCTAAATACCGAATGTAGATCTCGATGAGTTATGAACTTTTCGTATTCATAACTTTTCAAATGGAGGGCGTCTAGGGCCCTAAAAACTTGTCCCGAGCCGTAAAAATTTGAAAATTCAAAATTCGAGGCGTCGAAGTTCTAAAACGAAAAGTTGACTCTAATACCGAACGTAGGTCTTGAAGAGACCTACAAAACACATATTCATGACTTTTCGATTTGGATCCATCTAGAGCTTTCAAAACCGGCCCGAAGACGCCGATTTCAAATTGACCAACGTTTGACTTGGTCAAACCTTGGCCAAACGGAGCACTAAATGGCCTCGGTGAAAAACTTTTGAACACGGTTGATAGAACTCGTCGGGATTTACATTCCATATATAGGTCGTTGTTGCATTTGAGAAAGTGCCGGTGAACACTAGTCGCAAAACCACGTATCTATCGAGAGAGTTTATGCAACTCTGTGGGCGGCTAGTGGTTTTTGAACTACGCTTTCCGAACACTTGCTCGGATGCAAAAGTGAGCTAAATACCGAATGTAGATCTTGATGAGTTATGAACTTTTTCGTATTCATGACTTTTCAAATGCAGCCGCCTAGGGCCCCGAAAACTCGTCCCGAGCCGTAAAAAATTTGAAAATTCAAAATTCGAGGCGTCGAAGTTCGAAAACCGAAAAAGTTGACTCTAGTACCGAGCGTAGGTCTTGAAGAGACCTACAAAACACGTATTCATGACTTTTCGATTTGGATGCATCTAGAGCTCAAAAATCGGCCCGGTTGCGGCGATTTCAAATTGACCAATGTTTGACTTGGTCAAACCTCTACCAAACGGAGCACTAAATGGCCTCGGCTGAAAAACTTTTGAATACGAAGTTGATAGAACTCGTCGGGATCTACATTCCATAAATAGGTCATTTTTGCATTTGAGAAAGTGTTGGTGAACACTAGTCGCAAAAACCACGTTGTGGATACAGGATCACCAACGAACTCTACCGAGTTGTTCGCGGGGTTCTATCCTAGCTGCGGCCACAAACAACTCCCGTAAGGCAATAGAAGCATAGCTACGGTGACTTCTATTGTAACTAGGATAGAACACTAGTCGATTACCTTGTTTAGAGTTGGTGTTCGGTTCCTCTACGGACAACCCTCTCAGATCCGACAAAGGATCGTAGCGAGTTCCTTGGCCCCTTGGACTATAAAGGCGGCCAAGGAACACCTCATAGAGGAGAGCGAACGAACATACGGGACACAAGCTTGGCCCACGACCAAAGCGTAAGTTCCTGACCCGATTCGGCTAACCCCATCAATCAAAAACAGGCTCACGCCGACCGGGCGTAAGGTCTTTTCACTATCCTTGATCGAGGGCCCGAACCAAAGATAAAAACCCCGCTCTCCATGTCGGCTGCAAGAACAAACCGCCGGGCTCCGGGTTTGTCGAGGCCTCGGAACAATGCCCGGTTCACCCCGTGGTAGGTTCTCGGTCATAAAACATCGGATACCGGCGCGCCCGGTAGGGGCTCTCGTCAAATTTCAAAGAAGACGAGTCCGCGGACCACGACATCATGGGTACATCAGCGAGAAGGACGATCATCGCCGGATCATGGGCTTGCGAGATCGACGACGGCGGCAAGACTCGAAGCTACATCTTCGAGGATTCCAAGGCCGACAAACGGCTTCGTCGAAGCTCCAAAAGAATCGACAATTTTGCACCGCCTGAAGACGGAGAACAAACTTCACTACTACGAGAATGGATATTGCATGGCGGGCATTTTTCGATTTTGCATGGCGGGCATTGGGTTCTTAAGCTAGCTAGGGTCACGGTTAATCGTTCGGATTAACCGTATGACTCATGCCCGCCATGCGGGAATCGGTTAACCGTGGCGGACTTTTAACAATCCCCGCCACGGAAAATAGAGATTAACCGTGGCGGACTTCTTACAATGCCCGCCATGGTAAATAAATTAAAAATAAAAAAAAAGAAAAATCACGAAACCCTAACGGGCCCGGACCGGGCCGCCGGCCCGTTGGGGTTTCGCCCCGGCGCTTATTTGCTCCTCCCCGATTAAGGCTAAGCCGCGCCGCGCTGGGGGCCGCCGCCCGCTTTCGCCCGGCCGCGGCGTGGATCCGCTGGGCCGGAGGAGGAAGGCCGGATCCCGCGCTGAGGGCCGCCGCCGGGAGGCGCGCCGGGAGGTCGCCGGGGAGGGCCACGCCCGCCGGGGAGGCGCGCGGGAGGCCGCCAGCGTCGGGAGGCGCGCAGCCGGGGCGTCCGCCAGCGTGGGTCACTCGCGCCGCCATGGATGCGCCGCCGCCAGCGGCCGCTTTCGGACCGCCACGCTGCCGCGCCACCGCCATGGATGCGCCAGGCCAGCCGCCGCCGATCCGCCACGCAGCGCGCTCGCCGCTTCCGCCGCTTCGCTTCGCCGATAGTGAAGCAGGAAGGGAGAGGTGAGGAGAAAGTGAAGTGTTGGTATATATTTACGGCCATGATTTTTCCGTGGCCGGGCATTAAAGAAAAACCGCCACGGTTAATCGATTAACGCGGGTGTTTTTTCGAATGCCCGCCACGAAAATAGGGATTAACCGCGGGCGGACTTTTTACAATGTCCGCCGCGGTTAATCGATTAGCCGTGGCGGGCATTTCCGGCCGGGGCCGCCAAAGCCAATTATTTTCCGTGGCGGTTTTCTAAATGCCCGCCACGGAAAACAAAAACTAAACACCATGCAAGTTCAATTCGTAGTAGTGCTTTGAAGCCCCGCCGAAAACCAACACGGAAGGACCCAAACCCGAAAACCAACTTGGGGAAGATGGACAACCGTGACTCAAGCGCGGATTCAAGGCAACTCGAAGTACAACTCCAACTCCGACTTGGACAAGGGAAACTACACCAACTCCGGTTTGGATAAGGGAAGCTACTCCAACTCGAAAACTTTTTTCAGCCAACACTACTCCAACTCGGAGAAAGAAGGCTTAATTTGATATAACCCTCGACACCAAATTCAGATTACCTTTTCGATTTCCTAGGATTACGCAACGCAAAGATACGCCGTATTCAAGGAGCGCCAAGACAACTCAAGAGAAGATTGGAGATTCCTTTGGAGGGCGCGCGCAAAGAGGGCTCATATTGACAAGAACCCCGGAGGAGTGCATCATCCACTAGCCAAGAACCCTCAACAAAGCCGATCATCGTAACTTGGGGATGACCGTGGAGGGTCAACATCGCAGAACCTACCCCGACGGAAGGAGTGGCGACCCAAAGCTACGGCCGCTAAGGAAATCTTTATGGTGGCCGCGGCTCGCACCCCCACTTACCCGGCCCGTAAGCCCCCGACATCGTCCACCGACGAAGGCCTATCCAACATCTCGGCGGATTTAAAGAACCCTTGAAGACGAAGGAGAACACCAACGCCAAGAAAGGCCAAAAAGGAACAAGTGAAGGGAGGGACGCGAATCGGGGGCAAACTCACGCATGCAAGCCCCGAACAAATATCAAGCCGATCTACATGAGTACGAAGGCTAAAGTCCGAAAAAGAGAAGTCGAAGACGATCAACGAGCAACTTCGAGAAAGGCCGCAAGGGTTGATTGACCTTTGAAGATTGCAAATGCACCTAAATGACGAGGAAAGGCTCATGAAGGAGGCATTGCGTAAGGCTATCCCGTAAAGAGATCCCGTGACGCCGCAGCTCAAAGGCGAACAGCTCTCGTGCTCCAAGAAGTCGGTCCAACGTCTTGAAAGATTGGGAAGGCCGCAAGGCTCCAACAATTCCGTGCCACCCGGAGGGATGGTAGACGCATGCGAGACCCCCAGAGGAAAGCCCCCGCTTCAAGACCAAGCCGACGAGAAGAAGTCGCAGAATCAACATATCGAATCGACCGAACTCATCCAAGAGGAGAAAGAACCTCGTGAAGACTTGAAGAAAGAACAACGGGGAAGCTACGACAGTTTCCCGCTTCAGCGTAAAGATTGCAAGAAGTGAAGCTACCCCAAAGTTCAAGCCTTCAAACCACTCAAAATACGATGGGAAAAAACAGAGCCCGCATAATGGCTCGGAGTCTACTCACAATCCATTGAGGATTTGGAGGAGATGATGACGCAAAAGCCGTCTTCTTTCCCATGGCCCTAGAGGCTCTACCGCCCAATGGTTCAACAAGATCGAAGAGGGCTCAATCGACATGGGAAGACTTACAGAGAGTATTCCTCGTAGGAACTTTCACAGGAATCATCACCCATCCTATTACTCAGCCGAGTTGAAAAGCCTCAGCGAAGCCCGGAGAATCCCCCGAGAGATTACTACCAAAGATTTAGGGAGATGAGATCCCAAGTACATGACATCACCGAGAGAGAAGTGATAGACACCTTCGGGGAACGGATTTTCTCAAGATGGCGGTTCTCGGATTTCTACAAAGACAACCCGAGGATAAACGAAAGCAGTTCAAGCTTACTTTGTTGAGAAGATGATCGGAGTGAAGAAAGAACCCGAGACCGCTTTCTTAAAGAAAGAACTCGGATGGCCCAAAGAAGGATCGAACAACTCTCAACAAAGAAAAGAAGCGAGGACCGATAATACCGCCGCAATGGCGGAGAAGTCAAAGAAACCCTACAAGCAAAGGTTCAACAAAGCAACAATAATGGCGACGAGAGCGAAGCAATATCAAGCTAGAAGACCTACCCCGCATCTACCACCTCGAGCTCCGCTGACACGCTCGGAAACTGCACAACGTTCTAGGAGAAGTACAAGGGAGGAAACAACTCACGCTCAAAAGGGAGACAATCAAGAAAACAGAGAAGAAGCCGGTGAAGAACCAAAGGGGGGGATTTCCGAGAAAGCAACGAGATCCTTGAACATCATATTCTCCGAGTACCCGGTTCAAAGAGCAAGAGACAAGACAAGCTAGCACTCCGATCAATCATGGCGGAGTAACCCGCAATATCAGCGCTACCTCAATTGATCCCAATACCCAATTCAGTTCACCGGGGAGGATCAATGGACAAGTGTGGGCAACGCCTACCAGTATCCTTTGGTAATCGAACCTACGATAGCCGGAGGATCGTTACCAAAGTATCGATCGACGGAGGAGCAGGATTGAACATCATATTTTCGTAAAACACCGACAAGATGGGACTAGACCTCTCCGGACCGATCGCTCCTTCAAGCACTCCTTTCTATGGAATAGTACCCGGACGAGCAGCCATACCAGTCGGACAAGTCACCTTGCCAGTTACATTTGGATCTCCATCAAATTACCGGACAGAGTACATCAAGTTTGAAGTAGCAGATCTCGAGTCACCATACCACGCCATCATGGGGAGACACGCCATTGCAAAATTCATGGCTATTCCACACTACCCGTATCTTCCTCGCTAAAGATGCCGGCACCTTTTGGGGTTCTTTCTATCAAAGGAGACCTCAAGAAAGCCTTCGAAAGTGTGACGTACAAGCCGTAGAAATCGCAAACAAGATAGTAGAACTCTTGGAGAAAAAAGAACTCAACCAGATGGCACAAGAGAGCGGATCCGTAAGAACTCGAGATACCGGCCAAGAAGCAAGCAATTCCGATTCCACCAGAAGAAGCCGACGTCAAGCACATTGACCTACGAGGCGGGCGATCCATCCAAGACGGCGATCATCGGCGCCCACCTATCTCCAAAATAGGAATTCGCGCTCACCCGGCTTCCTAAGGCAACACAAAGATATATTTGCCCGGAAACCGCCAGACATGCCCGGGCGCATCAAGGGAGCCGGCCGAAAGCAATGCACTGACATCAATATGGGATACAAACCCATCAAGCAAAGACTAAGGAGGTTCTCACCGTAAAAGAAGGAGGCCATCAAAAGGAGATTGCAAAACTACTCGCAGCAGGATTCATCGAGAGAAATCCTACATCGACCGGGCTAGCCAACCCGGCTCGTCCGTAAGAAGAACACCTCGTGATCGGGCGAATGTGTGTGGACTACACTGAGACTGAATAAGCACGCCCCAAAAGATCCCTTCGGGCTACCAAGGATCGACCAAATAGTGGACTCTACGCGGGATCGGCTCTACTATCGTTCTTGGACCGCTACTCGGGATACCACCGGATTGCACTAAAGAAAGAAGATCGAGCAAGATCTTTTATCACCCCCTTCGGTGCCTACTACTATAAAACAATGTCCTTCGGATTGAAGAACACGAGCAACGTATCAAAGAGCGCATACGCACTTGTTTGGGAGAGTAGATTGGCAAAAATGCCGAAGCATACGTAGACGACGTGGTGGTGAAAACCAGAGAACCAGAGACTCTGATTCAAGACCTGGAAGAGACCTTCAAGAATCTCAACAAGTGAAAATGGAAGCTCAACCCAACAAAATGCGTCTTTGGAGTACCTTCGGGATAGCTCTTGGGTTTCTTGGTCGCAACAGAGGTATCGGCCAAGACCAAGCAAATCAAGGCAATCACCGAGATGACACAACCCCGAAGCATCAAGGACGCCCGTAAGCTCACGGGGGTGCATGGCAGCGCTAAACAGATTCATATCTAAGCTTGGAGAAAAAGGGCTACCCTTCTTCAAACTCATCAAGACCAAAGGAGAATTCAAATGGACAAAGGATGCAGATAAGGCATTTGAAGAACTCAAAGAGTACCTTACAAATGCTCCAAACCCTAACACCTCCAAAAGATCAAGAAGAACCCCCGCTCTATATAGCAAAGAACAAATACAAATGGTCGTATTTCAAAGAATCATCGTGGAAAGAGAAGAGCCCGAGCAACCTAACAAGGTCCAGAGGCCGGTTTACTACATGAGCGAAGTTCTATCTCGAGTCCAAAGCTCGATACCCTCACGTGCAAAAACTACTCTACTCCATATCGATCACATCAAGGAAGCTACGACACTACTCGACAAATCACAAAATCACAAAGTGGTAACCGACTCACCACTAGGCGACATCCCGAGGAACGAGAGATTCAACAGCCGCATATCAAAATGGGCAAGTGGAACTCGAGCATTGAATCTAGAGTTCACTCCAAGAAGAGCAATCAAATCCCCGGCGCTACCGATTTCATAGCGAGAATGGATGAGCTCCAACAACCCATATCCGACGACATCAAGTAACATTGGAACATGTACTTCGATGGATCGTTGAAGCTAGGGGAGCAGGAGCCGGGATTTTATTCATATCTCCGTAAGGAAGACAACTCAAGTACGGCCGCAAATCATGTGGCAAAAGCTACAAACAACGAGGCGAGTATGAAGCACTCATCCATGGCCTCAAGATTGCAAGAACTCGGGAATCAAGAGACTACAAGTATACGGCGACTCCGCGGTTGTCATCAATCAAGTCAATAAGGACTGGGACTACACAAAGGACAACATGGACCTCTATTGCAACGGCGCGCAAACCGGAAAAGAACTTCCAAGGCCTAGAAATCCTACACGTGCTCGAGATGCAAACGTGGCGGCAGACGCGTGCTAGCCAAACTCGGATCCGACAGAGCACAAGTCCGACGAGGAGTATTATTCGTCGAAGAACTCTTTAAGCCATCCATCAAGGAGAACCCGTGAAGAAGACAACGTGGAGCAATCCGCTCTAAATGGAGTAATGATAATCTCTCCGTGTCGAAGAACAACTCCCCGGATCGAAGACATCACAAACTTCATCAAGAACAAGACACTACCCGAAGACAAAGTCGAAGCAACCGGGATCTTGAGAAGAAGCAAGAACTACGTGCTCATCAAAGACAAGCTTTACAAGAGAGCAAAGATCATCGAGTATTACTCAAATGCATAAGTTTTGAAGAAGGAAAAGACATGCTACAAGAAATACACTCGATCTTTGTGGAAACCACGCAGGCGTCAAGAACCCTCGTGGGGAAAAGCATTCGTAACGAGGATACCACCGCCAACAGCCCTCAAAGACGCGTAAGAACTCGCCGAAGATGCAAAAGGATGCCGATGTTCGCAAGACAAGCGCATGTGGGCAGCACACAACTTGATCCGCATACCACCATCATGGCGTTTTTTTGCGGCCGGGACTGGATCAAGTCGGACCACTCAAGAGAGCAAAAGGAGGATATGAGTATATCTACGCCGCCATCGACAAATTCACCAAATGGATAGAATACAAGCCAATGGTCACCTTCGGCTCCACCAAGGCCGTCGAGTTCATCCAAGAGATAATGCACGATTCGGGATGCCCAACCGGATCATCATCGACCTCGGATCACCGTTCACGGCGCGCGTAATTCAAGGCGGGCACAAGATTGTCGCATACGGATAGATTATGCATCCGTAGCACACCCTCAAAGCTAGCGGACAAGTCGAAAAGAGCAAACGGACTCATCCTTGCCGGACCGAAGCCAAGGCGTATGAAGAACTAAAAGACTACGGAGCCAAGTGGATCGAAGAACTCCCAAAAGTCGTGCGGGGCCTAAGAACTCAAATCGCCAGAGCAACAGGCTATTCACCTTTCTTCCCGACCTACGGATCGAAGCTATTCTACCGGCAGACCTCATTTGGAGCTCTCCAAGAATCGAGCAATTTGAAGAAGGAGAAGGAGAAACGACAAGAAGACTAGAAATCGACTGTGCAGAAGAAGTAAGATCAAACGCCATCCTCCGTAATGCAAGATATCCGCAAGGACTAAGAAGGAATTACGACAAGAGCACACGCCCAAGAAAGGTCAACCTGTGAGATCAAGTACTCAAGAGAAACCAAAAGACGGAAGGCAAGCACAAATTGCTTTCGGCCCATGGGAAGGACCATATATCATCAAAGGAGTAACGGGACCGGGGAACCTACAAGCCGATGACCATGCAAGGAGAAGAAGTCGAAACTCTTGGCACATAAACTAGCTCGAAGGTCCTATCCATAATCGAGAAACTCAAGGCGCAGAAGAGAAGAAGCGTAACTTAAAAACAACTCTCTCGATACTTCAAGAAGAAGAAGATCAAGCCCGAGAAGAGCTGGACCATCTAAAGAGGTCACCAAATACGCAGCCCACCGTGCACTTCAACAAAAACAAGTTGCCCGTGAGTGAAGCCGCATGCCTCCTAAGGGAGAAGAACAATGCCTCCTAAGGGAGAAGAAAAAGAAAAAACTGATTTGGCACTTTAAAGAAGAAGTCGACCAAAAGAAGGCAAAACCCGACCACCGTAACGGAGGTCAAATTCCAAGGGTGGAACCACGCGAAGTCCTAGCTCGGAATAATGTCCACACCTTAAATCCTAGCGGAAGATCGTGAACTTCGACTCTTGAAAAAAGAGGACGTTGGGATCGGCCCGTTTAGGTTGCGAGAGGCCATCAAGGGTCCGTAAAGCGCCACTATGCCCAATGACGGCGGACGGCCTTTCAAATCAAGCGTGAACGGTGTAGTGTTGTGAAATAGAAACCCATCGTCTCACACAAGTCTCTCGAAGAAAGCGAGAGCGGCCCAAACCGAGGCAAGGTGGATTGTAGTGTTATGAAATAGGAACCCAACCATTTTGACCTTCGGTCCGCGGTGCACTTAAATGGGCGGGGACCGAGAACCCTTCAAGGGACGTCATGCGATAGTCCTTTGGACAGCATGGGAGAGCCCTTGCCCGCACGAGGCAACCCCGAAGTTAGAACAACTCTTTCGTGAGCACGACTCCACCAAAATACACTAGCATGTCCAAGAGAAGACAAACGCTAGAGGGCCTAAAAGGAGAAACCTAACGGCCTCGAGAGACCCTCCGAACAATCGTGACAAGTCTCAGAAGAAGACGCAAGTCACACGCCAAAGGAAAACAACCCTGGCAAAATAGGGGACGCCCCCAACCATCATCAAGAAGTCTACAAAAAGGACGAAATGAATCTTCGTAAGAACAACCCCTCAAGACCAAGAGCAAGACTCTATCACCTCAAGCAAGTCTATAGAAAGGACGAGCTGAATCTTCAAAAGAACAACCCTGAAGACCAAGAGCAAGACTCTATCACCTCAAGCAAGTCTACGAAAGGACGAAAGCTGAATCTTGTAAGAACAACCCCTCGAAGACCAAGAGCAAGACTCTATCACCTCCAAATGAAGTCTGAGAAAGGACGAAATAATCTTCGTAAGAACAACCCCGAGACCGTGAGCAAGCCTCTACAACTGTTTTCGCCTAATCTACGTAAAAGACAAGCCGATACTCCGGACATAAGAAACGGAATTCAAGAGCAAGACTCCACTCATCATGACAAATCTCGGAAAAGAAGACGTAAGTCATTCGTCGGAAAGAAAACAACCCCCGATGCATCAAGAGGAAGACTCGCAAATATCCCCAACCAAGTCTACGTAAAAGGCGAGGTTGACTCTCCGTAAAAACAAAGATCGACTTCGTGAGAAGAACGCCGTAACTATCTTCACCAAGTCTACGTAAACAGTAAGCCGATCCCTTCAGAAAAAGAACTCAAGTACTAAAGCAAGACTCCAATCTATCACGGCAAGACCTATGAACAAAGCTAGCCGACGCTGCGTCAAGGGAAGAATAACCCAAAGGCGCACAAGGACAAGATCCTACGCCACCTTCGACGGATCTACTAGAAGACCGGTGACAAGTCAGAAAACAACACCGACAACTCAAGCGTAACTTCAACGCTATAAATAGCCAAGTCTACCGAAAAGGCAAGCCGGATCATCACCGAAAACAAAGATCGATGTCACGGAGCACGACTCAAGACTACTCGGCACGAACCTACAAGAAGGATATAAGAGCCTAAGCCTAAGGAAGAATTCTAAAGGCGCAATTACAAACAATTCGTCTCGAGGAAAAGAACCCGGATGACCATCTCAAGAACAAGCAGAGGACAATCGCAACAATTCCGGTGTGGGGAGCTGCCAAGGGGAATAGCCCGCCGCTATTCCCAATCACAAGACATCCCTCACTCACAGAAGAACTCTGGAAAGGCTAAAAAGGCGCCCGGAGGCTGATCCAACTCACTCAAAGGCACCGCCATGAATCCAAAGCGCAGAATGAAGTCTTTTCCTACGAGAAGAGAGACAGTCTAGAGGAAGAAGAAGCAGAGAAGAAGAAAGACACTCTGGATCCTCACCGAAGCAAAAACGGGCAATATTTATAGGTGAAACCAGCACGCCTATAGACCAAGTCCACAAAAGACGAGGCAACCAGCAAAAAGGAGCGGTCACCTCAAATCACGCTAGAAGAGAATTTATGGCAATGAGCGCCATGCACCGACGCCTCTCGAAAAACGGAGCGCAAATAAAAGCGCATTGTGACTCCCGTGACCGCACGGAAAAAGAGAAACGGTCAAAATCCCGGGTAAAATGAAGAACCCCTAAAAGCTCAATCTACGTAAGAGCTCTTAGACGGTCGGGGGCTACAGGATACCCGGGGCATGATTTTTTACAGAAGAGCTTCGACGACAAGAAGAACTCGAAGACCTTCCAGCTCTTTGTACCAAAAAGCAAGAAGCTCGGGGGCTACACCCTATGGGTGCACTTTTTTTAGAAAAGTGCACACCGTATGAAGACAACAAGGACCGCATCAAGGCCGCACCCGAGAAAAGCGAACAGCTCTCATGACTCAAACTTGAGATGCTCGGGGGCTAGCGGAACAAGGCTCTCCTTTTAAGAAAGTAGAGCCCCGACGGCCGGAAGAACTCGAAGAAGGAGGAGAAGAACTCAAAGACCTTCCGGCTCTTTGTGCCAAAAGCAAGAAGCTCTCGGGGGCTACACTACGGGTGCACTTTTTTCAAAATTGCACCGTGAAGATGATCTTGAAGACCATATCAAGGCCTCGCCCGAGAAGAGCAAGACAACCCTCATGACTCGACCTTGAGATGCTCGGGGCTTGTGGATACTGGGATCACCAAAGAACTCTACCGAAGTTGTTCGCGGGGTTCTATCCTAGCCTGCGGCCACAAACA
This sequence comes from Hyparrhenia diplandra, assembly GCA_015847255.1. NCBI lineage: Eukaryota > Viridiplantae > Streptophyta > Magnoliopsida > Poales > Poaceae > Hyparrhenia > Hyparrhenia diplandra. The sequence goes on from JADLZK010009926.1 coordinate 87,251, forward strand.
ACTCCCAAAAGGCAATAGAAGCATATCTACGGTGACTTCATTTGTAACTAGGATAGAACACTAGTTAGATTACCTTGTTTAGAGTTCGGGTGTTCGGTTCCTCTACGGACAACCCTCTCTCAGATCCGACTAGGATCGTAGCGAGTTCCTTGGCCCCTTGGACTATAAAAGGTGGCCAAGGAACACCTCGTAGAGGAGAGCGAACGAACATACAGAGGACACAAGCTTGGCCCGGCGACCAAGTAAGTAAGCTTCACGCCCGATTCCCGGCTAACCCCATCAATCAAAAAAAATAGGCTCACGCCGACCGGGCGTAAAGGTCTTTACTCGATCCTTGATCGAGGGCCCGAACCAAAGATAAAAACCCCGCTCTCCATGTCACCGCGCAAGAACAAACCGCCGGGCTCCGGGTTCGCCGAGGTTCGAACAAACCGCCCGGTTCACCCCGTGGCAGGCTCTCGGTCGTAAAACATCGACACACGTATCTCACGTAGAGTTTATGCAACTCGTGGGAGACTTGTACAATGCAAAAACTAGCCTTTCTCAACTATAGGCCCAAGGCCCAACAAGCTCAACTCTTTCTCCACCATTGGATGAATCAGATTGACGGTGAAGATGAAGACCGGGCACCCAAGCGAACTTTTCGAAGAAGCGGGAAAGAAGCGTAGGAGGCGCGTTTGCCAAAATTTCATTTCGCTCCACCACCCCGCGTGACCTCGACTTTTCCCCCTTTAGTTCCCAAAATCACCCAAATCCAGAGCCCAAATCCCGTGAGTAGGAAGGCGTGGTCTCCTTTGGCGGCAAGCGGTGAGAACCCTACCCCGACGTGGGATGGCGGGGTCTCCCCGGCGAGGCGCGGGGGGGAACCCCTACCCGGCGTGGAATGGTTGGTCTCCCGCGGCGGCGGCGCAGCGAGAACCCTACCCCGGCGTGGGATGGCGAGGGGTCTCCCCGCACAAGGGAGAACCCTACCCGGCGTGGGAATGGAGGTCTCCGCGCCGGGCGCAGTGAACCCTACCCCGGCGTGGGAAGGGAGGACTCCAGCGCGGGCGGCGAGAACCCTACCGCTGAAGAAACGGCGGCGGCCCGACCCGCAGCTCCCGCCTCGGCACCCCAAGGTGAGAATCCTATCATAGTACTCCTCCCCACTCCTATTCCCTCCCCTCCCATTTCCTTCGCGGATCTCGCAGCCCGGGCTGACCTCCGATCCAAGAGTTTGTGGCGCGCAGACGGCTCGTCGTGCGCGACGTGGACGGAAGAATACAAGGTCATCGAACGTTCGTCGCCGCGCAAGCAAGGGGATTATTGTTGGTTAATTGGTTTCTCGCATCTTGCTACGCGCTAGCTTTTCGACGCATTGCCCGCGGGCGGGCGTTTTCGGTGAGATGCCAGCTTGATAGCCACCTATGATGATATTTGCAAACCAACTAATTGCTGAGTCTGTTTACCATTGTGCCGATGATGACGATAATGGCGGGATGATCATGTTTGGCTTGTGAAAAAAAATAGAGTCTGTTTTGATGTTGTTCGTCGAATCATCAAGAACCTTGCTGACCTCGGCTACTCTTTTTTTTGTGTTCAAGAATGAGTTGGTATAATCTTGGGAGGCTGAGGCTACAAAGTTCACGATGATTTCATGGTCCTCATGTGTTATGTTTCATTATCGGTTGGTATAAACAAGCCAAATAGCCATTATTCTGAGGCCTACTACCTTTGTTTACCCTTGTGCCCATGTGGACATTCATGGAAGGATGATCATATCCTTTTGTTTGGCCAAACAGTGAAAATAATTGTGGTCTAGCCTTGGTGTAGTGTCTGATGTGATCTTTCACAAACACCAGGCATCAACCTAATGAGGCTGCTGTCGAGAGTTTGTGGAAGATTATATAAGACACTCCCTGCTGGTGAGACCATGATGCAAACTTTAGTAAATCTTTAGTAAAGAGTTATATTGAGGTATTTGTTGGCCAATTTTGACGTCCTAAGAGGTCATTCATTTTTAAGTTTCACAAACTACATTTGTCAAACTTAAAATTGATTGACTTCTTGGGATGCTAAAATAGTGCTATTTCTGTGTTATTGAGATGTATAAGATTCTTCATCTTCTCTATTTGCATGTATTGTAATTGGTACATTGGGTTATGCATAGATAGAACTATCTATGTATAAGCAGATATAATCTTTTACATGCACCGCTTATTTTGTAAATGAGACTTATAATCTTGTTGACTTATAATCTTATACATGCGTAGATAGAACTATCCGGGTCCGTCTCATTTGTCTAATTGTCATTTGTCAAGATTATTTTGTTAGTTATCGATTATAGTTTTCTTTTTTGATGGAATCTGTTGTGTGCGGATTTGATGGTGATGACATATGGACTACAAGCACATTCATTTGCAAGGTGAGTACAATCATATCCGACTGTTTCTATGCCTGTTTGCTCAACAAACTAATTTGAATCTTTTCTAATTTCTTTTCAATGTCTTAGCTCAAAGCAAACTAATTTTAAACTTTTCTTATTAGTAAGTGAACTTCCTCACTCAAGGTTGGATTATTTTGGTTGTGCGGTGTTTTCCCTCGATGTAGTGGGTCCTTGACTTCTTTAGTAGCGATTTCGGTGTACGCACAACACTTCCATTCAGTTGCATACTTGCATGAGTTATGTTAATACTTCCCAAGTTCAGAATGCTTGTTAGTACTAATGGTCTAATGTCTTTGTTTTTGTCAAGCTACTTGAGGTATACTGATTTGGTGAATTATCTGTTTGCGACCTTGCTTGCGCTCATTTACCGACCATTAGACCATTCCGAACTTGTTATGATACTATATATGCAAAGCAAACATGAATGCAATGCCATTAGACCATTCTCGAACTTGTCAAGAAATCAACTTTAATTCATTTAAATGGTTGTGTCCGATAGTCTTTCTAAAAAAAAAAATGTACGGATAATTTGAGGATAGAAATTCATGCATCGATCGGACTTAAGCTCTAGTTTTTGTCGTGTAAACTTTGTCCATTTAGTCATCTAAATCTGACTTCATTGTTTTGTTTTATTCGTTTGCTAGGTTGTTGACTAGAACTTGGCAAAGCTGGCGGTGGGCAAGAAATTGTTTGGTGAAGGAACTTGACAAAGTGGCTATTGGCTAAAACTTGGTGCTAGATGCTAGAATTTGTTTAGTTGACTAGATCATTGCATTTTTATGTTTTATTGTACTTTTGTATGAAAACATGTGTTCGGAGCATCATACTTTTGTATGAAAACATGACACAGGGCCCTTTTATATGGTCAATATGATAATATATAATTGATTTTGTCGTTTATTATTATCCCTATTATCATTGTTACAATTGGGTTGGGCCTCGTAATATGGGCCGGACCCTAAATCCGTGGCCTCACAATATATGATGACTTCTAACCATGGTTAACTACTTATACATGATAGCTTCCTATCGTCACAATAGCTAGCATAAATCTGCGGTTTAACCATGGTTAACACACTATTATATGACGTAACGTTGAGGTACCGTCACATAATGTTTTGTGATTTTTGTGAGAACACCCAAATTCCGGCGCCGGACATTTTGTGACGCCTGATTATATGACGGACGCCATGACGGATGGATTTAGTCATGAATGCACTTTTTTGTGACAGTTTTGGGCTATACATGACAAAATTGATCTGTCTTGGAATGTTAGATTTCTTGTAGTGCTTGGAGGCGCTGCGGGATTTCGTTTCTCTTGGGAATTTGCTTGGTTCCCTAGTGGCTTGGAGGTTGAGGCGGTGTTGAGCTCGATTGGAGCTTGTTCGAGGCCACACTGGTGGACTTGTGAGGGGTTGTTCCTTACCCCCGGGGGAGATTCGCGAAAGGAGCACTAGTGGATTGCTCGTGGCTTGTGGATCCCCTCTAGTGATTGTTTCATTGAGCTCCCACCGGGATTTGGCTCCGGCCATTAAGCTTGTGGAACATCTAGTGGGTGTATCGCCACAATGGGGACTAGCGTGCCGGCAAGCACGTGAACCTCGGTGAAAAATCATCATGTCTCTTGTCTTGTGCTCGTTGGAGATTTCACATTGTACACGGTGATTGGCAACAACCTCTACACTCCGTGGTGGTATTGTATTCTAGCCTCTTTGCATTACCTTCACTAGTATACTTGTGTAGCTTTGCTTAGGTTGTTTAGTTGACTGAGTAGTTTAGCTCCTAGTGGTAAAATTAGTTAGCTTATCTTGTTCACCTAGGAGTAAACTAGCAACCTAGCACTTGTGTGAACCTAGAGATATTAGTTTTGCTATATTTGACTTGTGGCTTGCATAGCTAGTTCATAGCACCGCTAAGTTTGCTTTCGCCATCTTATTTACTAACCGCCTTGTTAAGTGTTGTTTGTAGATTTTTAATAGGCTATTCACCCCCTCTAGCCATTAGGATCTTTCATAGGCGTCGCCCTTGAGCTTTCCCCCCTTCGTGTGGCAGCCTTGGGAGGTTTGTAACCTCACACAAAAGCAATACATTACCGCACATCTCTAGGGTTTGCTCCCTAGACTTGTGAATGAGGGAAAAAGCTAGCCTTTGTGGCAAGCTAAGCCTTGTGTGGCAACCTCAACAACGTGGAGGTAACCCAGCCTTTGTGGCGACGGTGAACCAAGGGATAAATCCTTGTGTCACTTGTGTTCTTTACTTTCTTGCATATATATTCTTGTGAGCTAGAGTTTCATCCCGATCTATCTTGTTACTAAGTTTCAGACATGCTTGGATAGTGTTCTGTGAAGTACTTGTGTGCAGGAACAAGGAGAAATCACGAGCTTTGAACTCCAGTTTATAGATTTACATTTCTGTCATATTTGTCTCTAACACACGCGGCAGTGCCGCTCAATCACGCGGTAGTGCCGCGTCTACTGCACTGTCAGCTCTGTTTCTATCTGTTGCATGCGGCAGTGCCGCGCATCCTGTACTGACAGTGTTGCTTGAGTTTTGATAGGTCGATTTAGAAGGGGTAAGCCTATTCAACCCCCCCTCTAGGCTTCCATCGGGATCCTCTGAGAGATATACGGGACACTTATTTATGATTGGACAAACCAATTCTCCACCAATTGACAAACCCGATTGAGTGACTATTGCTTGGTCACATGGCCAGAGGTGGACTACAAGGATCGCCATGAAGTAGCCTCACTTGAGTGGCCAACCCTCCGACACATGGCCTCCTGTTCCATAGGAGAGGCAGTTAAAGATCTAACAGCTTGTATGGTCGTGACATAAATAGTAGCGTGCATCCCTAGTAGCGGTCAACCCTCCGGCGCCTGGCCTCCCGTGTCATGTGAGAGGCCGTCAAAGATCTAACAACTTGTATGGCCGCGAACATATGTAGTAGTGTGTGTCCCCAACAGTGGATACATTATAAGGCTAGTCTTAATGGAAGGTTTCACCTCCTAATTTTCAAGACATGACACTACCCATGAAATAAGATGAAACATAATCTCTCAATGCACAGTTTCATGTCACAGTTTCATAGGATAGCTTTAGCATTTAATTCGTACACCATGTTTGGATCAAATGTGGCACGCAAAACTATATAGCCTTTTTGCGTCGGTTTCTACACTTTAAAAAAAAAATACAAGTTTCACGTAGGAAAAAAACAAGTATGAAAAAATTGATAACAAAATTAGATGGCAGGCAAGGTAACATTCAACAAATAACCAATGAACATTCAACAATCAACACTCCAAATAAAAAAAGGACGAAGGCCGGTTAACTCAAGACTAGACATGTCAAATCAAATTAGAAAAAACAAACAAAAGACTTTATCCTTTCGTTCGACGTTTGTAGTCCACTCGTGCACACCTCGCATTGTAGCAAAGTAACGCGGCAACTTTCCCCGGCGCCGCCGTCGCCGCAGGGATCGCACATGAAACGCTCAACGCGAGTATCGTCCGATTTCCAAAAAGTTGGAAACTGTGCGTGCTCGTTTCATCCCCTTGAAACTTTCTTATTCTCTCTCCTCCCCATTTCATGCAAATATTCTCTTTTAGCTGATGTGACATCCTATTTAATGTGCATGACACTCCCATGAAATCCCCACTGAGACTAGCCTAACAACATATACGGACGTACAATGATCCGCCACGCACATGCTAATTACAAACAAGGCCTAGACAGTGACCTTACCACCCTAGCAAAGATGCATAGCACCACCTAAGCCCGTAGGCATCACCCTAGACACAAAAAGAGGAAATGACCATGCAGCCCATGTGGTGTGGGGTGACATCTCCAATGACTCATGCAAGGGATCAGGATGGAGAGAGTTAGCCCTAGAGGTCCTGTATCACAACTTTCTTTGACGCGTTTCCGCCTAGAACCATTTGTAACCCCTAACTCCTAGTAGGCACATAGGGCGAGGAAGAACCACTATGAGGATAAGAAGGACAAGCCCCAAACTCTCAGCTCCTATATTCATACATACCTTTTCTCCTACTCTTTTGTAACCCCTTCCTAGACACTTGAACATGAAACTCGTGAAAGGTCCTAATGGCTAGAGGGGGGGGGATGAATAGCCTATTAAAAAATCTTGCAACAACACTAAACAAGGAGGTTAGTAAATAAGATGGCGAAGCAAATATAGCGGTGCTACGAACTAGCTATGCAAGCCACAAGTTAATTCTATTGTCTCTACTTACAAACAAAGGCTAGGTTGCTAATTTACTACTATGTGAACAAGATATGCTAACTACAACAAACACTATGAGTTAAACAATTCTAGCAAGATATATCAAACCACTCAAGCTACACAAGTATATCAAAGGTAAATACTAGAGAGGGTGTGATCGATATACCGACGTCGATGTGTAGAGGTGGAAGCCAATCACCGTGATCAATATGAAATCTCCAACGAGCAAGAACAAGATTGACATGGAGATTTTTCACCGAGGTTCACGTGCCTGCCGGCACGCTAGTCCCCGTTGTGGCGATACACTCACTTGATGGTTGCTAAGGTTAATGGCCGGTGCCAAATCCCCTGTGGGAGCTCAAGCACACCAATCACAAGAGAGGATTCACAAGCCACGAGCAATCCACTAGTGCTCCTTTCACGAATCTCCCGCGGGGTAAGGAACTTCCCCTCACAAGTCCACCGGTGTGGCCTCGAACAAGCTCCAATCGAGCTCAACACCGCCTCAACCTCCAAGCCGCTAGGGAACCAAGCAAATTCCCAAGAGGAACAAGATCCCGCAGCTCCTCCAAGGATGAAGTGCCTCTAGATGCAAACAACAATGCAATGCACTTCAAACTCTCTCAATCTCACCCAAAGAATCGAAGTTAGGATGAAGAGATGAGTGGAGGGGAGTATCTCAAGCTCAATAGCAAGTAAGAGTGTTCAAATGTGCAAGAGAGGGCTCAATGAACCAGCCATCCAAGTATATATAGAGCCCACTCAAAAAGGTAGCCGTTGGGGGCTTTCTGCGAGCTGACCGGACTCACTGACCGGACGCACCAGCAGGTCCGGTCGCAGCCGACCGTGCGTCCGGTCAGAGCAGACAACCCCTCGGGCCCACAGCTGACAGCTTCCTTCATGGGTCCGGTCGATGCGTCCGGTCATGACCGGAACCTACAAACCATGCGTCCGATTGATCCTCCAAGATGAGTCCCAAAAACATGCTTACTGGAATTCCGACCGGACTCGCTCGACCGGATCGTCCGGTCAAAACCGAAGGCCCCGGCCCAAATCCGTCCCGGCCGACGGGTCCGGTCGCCGTCTTCTGCGAATTTCAGCATTTTGTCGACGCCTTTGCTTCAACCTTGCTTCGCCTCTTGCCACAAGTTGCCAACACGTCGAAGATGATCTCAATATCATGTATGTTAGCATGTCGCGATCGATTAGGCAAGAACGAAGTTAGTGCTCTCTAGTCTAAATGCAATATGCAAGTCAAATGGACCTAGAAGCACTTCACCAAAGGATTAGTCGCGGCATCCCCTCTTGATAGTCAGCCATCTATCCTATAATGTGATCACACACTCTATCCTGTCTTGATCACCCGAAAGAAAAACCCTATCAAGTATACCTTTGCCTTGATCTCCGGGTTTCTTCCAAAACCGACAATCCGAAGCTTGACGATCCATCATGTCCATCATCATCGTCGATGTTCATGATCATTATGCTCCACGTCATCCATGTAATCCTATCTCTCAAGTCACACTTAGAGCAAAAGATTAGCATAACAAAGTGTCATCAATTTTCAAAACCAAACATGAGATTTCAATCTCCATTTTTGGTAATTGATGACAACCAAATTCACAAAGATATGAAATAAATTCAATTTGAACTTGAATTGCTTGTCCATAGCATTTTGGTCATGAATCAAAGTTTGGACAAACATTTCAAGGTTCGGCTTTGGTAGTAGTAGCTCCCCCTACATATGTGCTTCCATGTATTTGGAACAATTTGGCACATATGTATGGATAGAAAATTTTGGGAGAGTGTTGATATTTCTAATATGATCCAAATTAGGAAGGCGAAAGAAATATATATGGGATATCTATCTAATCATGTTAGCTTGGATATAGGATTAACCTCATGATCCAACAATGCGAAGTTAGGCGGTGTTAGTAGTGGGATGTAAACTTAGCATCATTATCCATAGTGGAGTTAATCTCACCAGGATATGTACTCAAGGTATACCACTCATTTCTAAGCATTACCTATACACTAGTCTGTCACCCTAGCAATAACGCTCAAAGAAATACGGGTATGGTGAGGATACGGGATCACCAAAGTACTCTGTACTACCAAAGAACCTCACAAGGGAGAAACTCTAGTCCTACTAGGTTTCCCCACTTGTAATCCTAGTAGAACTCCCATGTAATCCTACTAGGAACCCTCGCTTTGTAACCGACTAGGACTCCTGCCCCCAGGACTATATAATGGAGGGCGGGGGGTCCCTAGATCGGCGAGGCTTGATCACAACAGCTCAGACCTCCGGTCTGAACTCCAAAAGCGCCAGGGCGATATATTCCACTCCAATCGGGCGTAGGGTGCCATCCCCGCACGCCGAACCAGTATAAATCGTGTTTCCCAGCGTTTACTATCGACTTCTCCGCAGCGTGGCGAGGCTCTAACTCTCGTCGTGGGCTCTCCCGTGACCTTGTGTCATTATCCGAACGAGCGACAACTGGCGCCCACCGTGGGGCGAAGGCACTTTGCGATCAAGAACTCGATGGACCACAAGATCAAGACCCGCTGCAGCACTCATCGGCTTCCGCGGACAACTCGCTGCAGATCGCCACGCACGGCACTCGTCGAGCAACTCGCCGTGCTCACGATCTTTGACAACATACATGGCTACCGGCGGCAAGCAAGGAGCGCTGCGCCATCACATGCAGCTCGTGATCGCAGCAAAGCTCCCAGTTCCATCACGACGGGATGGATCAGCTCCAGACTCGACGAGGTCAGCATCGAAAAGAAGAGCAGCAAAGATGATCAGCTTCACCGAATTCGACTCCAACTCTCCCAGAGCGGTGGCTGCTTGACTGCCAGCTCGAACCGACGGTTGGACTCGGGAGCGGACACATCGACTCCAGTTCGAGTAGGACTCGGACACGGCGGCACCTGTATAGAAGCCAGCGTCATGACAAGAGTCAGCAAGTCCTACTCCAACACGTACCGGCCACATGCAAGGAAATACATGTCCGTACAGCAATATGAGAACAAAGCATGCTGACGCACGCGGCCAACAACTCAAGAAGCAAGAAATCTACATCATCATGACGTGATAATGACACAAGAAAGGAAGCCTCGGCAAACAAATATGCCATCCGACTCCAAGCCGAAGAAGCAAAGCAAGAAGCTTTCACGTATGGCAAAAAGCAAGAGTCCTCAGTTGGTCAATGCAAGATGTCCGAGCCCAGCAAACATCCGGCAACTCCGACTACTTGACCGCAGGGATCGACTACACGGACGTCAAAAACAGCTAAGTCACATTTTATTTATTTTTATTCCGGATATTATTCACGCCTCTACACCTGCGTCTGGTCGTGGTTGACTCCACCCAAACCGGCTCGCCGTCGAGAGCTCTCAGAGCTCAATTCGACCTTGCCCTTTGAAGCACCCTCAAGGAGAAGAACGGCAAAAGGGCGGCGACGAAACGTGGTGATGTTGCCTCTACAACCAGATCGTCTTCCCTTAATAGTCGCTAATATTCCCGAGTAAGCACACGCCGACCTTGTCCTCTCTAAGTAAGCCTACGCTCCTACGCGACAGGTCAGCACAGAACGGTCGAACCTATGCGATACGGTCTGGCCATCAGTGCGATAAAGGTTCTTAACAGGCTAACTTACTTCGGGAAATTAACCAGCCTAGCGAGGAAAGACGCAAAAATATCATCATGCATTTTTTCGTGCAAAGAAATTGCTCGGTATTCTCTTAACGGCCGCTAAGCTTCTCAAGTAGCACGTACCTTAACGCGGGGGCTTGTTTTCTCGAAAAAGAGGCTCACATGGGCATGGCAGAAAGCCCTCTGGTTCCATACGCCTGAGATTCAAGTACCGACCGTATCAGGATACATGGCCTAACAAGAGCAAGACGCGAAAAAAGTTTATATGCATTTTATAAGGCTGGGACTTGCTCCCAAATATAATATCCGGAATATCAATTACAACATATTTTCATGTTTACCTTGCGAGAGAACCTCATCTGGACCACGTCGCCGGAAAAAGAACTCCAACCACGCTCGGAGGCTGAATCTTAAGGTTGAAAAAGAACCCAATCAGCCCGAAATCGGGAGGAGAACTCTACCGACTGAGATCGAGAGAATAAGAACCCTACCAGCAGGGATCCGGAGAAAGAGAACTCCAACCACCCTCGGGGGCTCGATCTTATGGAAGAAAAAGAACCTTACCAACAGGGATCAGAACAAAAAGAACCCTACAAGCACACGTCAAGTTTGGCCGTGCTATCAAGTCGCTCCATACTGTTCGGGTCGGGGTGCTGACTTTGGGCAGTTCGTCGGGGCCTTGATTAGTACCAATTTCTTGACCCTGCTACAAGACTTCTACATCGTCTTCCAGCAGGCTCGGGGGCTGCAGGATACCCGGGACAAGTTTTTTTCAAAAAGAACTCTGCAGAAGGTCGTAGGTTTAACAAGAAGAACTCGAAGACGGAGGAGAAGAACTCAAAGACCTTCCAGCTCTTTGTGCCAAAAAGCATGAAGGTCGGGGGCTACACCCGATGGGTGCAATTTTCCAAGGCAAAAGTGCACACCGTCAGAAGAACTCGAAGACGGAGGAGAAGAACTCAAAGACCTTCCAGCTCTTTGTGCCAAAAAGCAAGAAGCTCGGGGGCTACACCCTACGGGTGCACTTTTCAAGTGCACACCGTTTGATGATCTCAAGACCATATCAAGGCTTCATCCGAGAAGAGTGGAACAACTCTCATGACTCAACCTTAAGATGCTCGGGGGCTTGTGGATACGGGATCACCAAAGTACTATGTACTACCAAAGAACCTCACAAGGGAGAAACTCTAGTCCTACTAGGTTTTCCTACTTGTAATCCTAGTAGAACTCCCATGTAATCCTACTAGGAACCCTCACTTTGTAACCGACTAGGACTCCTGCCCTTTGAGGACTATATAATGGAGGGCAAAGTGGTCCCTAGATCGATGAGGCTTGATCACAAATGCTCGGACCTCCGGTGCGAACTCCAAAGCGAGAGGCGCGATATATTCCACTCAAGCTGGGCGTAGGGTGCCATCCTGGCACGCCCGAACCCGATATAAATCGTGTTTCCCCGTGTTTACTATCGACTTCTCCATAGCGTCGCGGAGGCTCTAACTCTCATCGCGGGCTCTCCCGTGACCTTGTGTCGATTATCGAGCGGCGACGACATATATGGTATTCTTGAAAGGTCTTGATAAAAGAATGAACATGATATCCGCAATAGCAAGCGCAGATACAAATACCATCGTAAGCGAAGGATGTTGGGTTCGGTTGGTTACCCGGCCCGCCTGGACACTCTAGAGGCACCCCTCGAGGTCCCGAGTTCGAATCCTAGTGGGAGCGAATTTCAGTTGGGGCTTTATTAAAAAAACCAAAAATATTAGGGTGGGGGTTTCCCTTCGACTTCGGTCAAAAAAAAAAAAGAAATACCATCGTAGCACTTCAGGGAGTAATCCGGTATCGTATTTATATTTTACCACGGGGAAGGTAAGTCTATGGAAAGTAGAGAGAAAAGGATATCTAATGATTTAGGAAGTGATTTACTTATGAGATCCACTTACGGTTGTATAATGCGGAGTAGCCATATGCATCTAACATTACTCAACAGGATAAGTCACAAGATAAAGATAATTATATAAATGATAACTACCCAAGTCTAAGATCATCATATGCCACTAGTATCATACGAGTTATTAGCATGTTATAGAAAGAATAGAAAGAATATTCCTAAGATACTCCTAATCATATGTCAATGAATACTACAATTAGTGCAATACATCTAGCTATCATGGCAAGGTTGCTTTACATCTACACATGCCAAGCATTACCAATAACAACGAAGGACAAAACTTGATCATTACCGTAATTATAAGCTCGACTAGTCCTACATTCGGAGGGTGGATTACAAAGGACTCAACGGGATTTGTCACTCCGCGATCTACCACACGGCCCGGAATGTAGGGTGCAATTGCGGATAAACGTTGTATAAACACCATGTTTACACATTGCTTATCACCCACATAGTGATCATCTACGTGGATGTTATACAATTCCATGCATAAGATATAAGACAAACTCACTAAACTAAATATATAATCATAGCATGCATAAACACATATCAATAAGAATATAATCATTATATAGATCAAAGTCATAACAATAGTGTATCAATAATAATACTTACGGATCGAATACAAGAGCAAAGTCACAAGAACGATGCTCCTTCTCTTTGCTTGACTATCAAGAACTTAAGATGAACTTGATCTTCAACTAGAACTAGCTAGATAGCTAACTACTTCTAGTATGATGAACTAGGGCTTAGGTCTAGACTTGGTTGGACTTGATGATGACTTGGTATGAGTTGATAATGACTTGATAATGAATTAGGGTTTTGCCCTGGGGTCATTTGGTCTTCTTATATAGGACTTGGCGATGAATGTGGACCCTTGGATCAAACCGGGCCTTCAATAACGGTGTAGATGCAACCTCAAGGTCGGTGGTGAACCGACATAAAAAGGTGCGGCTGACAGGTGGGACCCACCTGGCGGTCGGCCTAGTTGGCACTGGCGGCCGCTAGGGTGGCATGCCACCTCGGCTTCCTGTTTCTTCTGGTGTCCTCTGGTATCTTCTAGAGTGTTTTAGTCCACTTTTCGGGTTGAGTTACTTCACGGTCAAGTCTTGTCATCATATGTCTTGTATATTCCGAAACTTTCTCCATTCTTCTCAGCATTTATCTGTTAAGTCCCTGAAAAGTCACAGAATACCAAAACTCGTGGAAATATATTAGTTAGACCCCTAGACTTATGTTGGTCTTTAACTTGAGCCCTTATTTCATGTTATTTGACTTATAATATTATGCTATAATAGGTGTCAACGAGAGAGATACTATTACCAAAAGAGATGCTAAGGTTCAAGAATTCGGACCTTTGAAGCGTGAAACCAATTGGAGTCCTTGGCATCTTTGTAACTAGACATTCATCAAAACTCAACATACCCCATGAGATCAACATTATAGGCATAAATGTGAGCAATGTCTAGATACATCCTATGCATGCTAGTTGGTCAATACACCAAACAAGTTTCAAAAAACTAGCATACATCAAGCAATCATGTATATTGAATTGCTCAATGCAACATTTCATCATGATCATGCACATACAAATGCACAAATAGTCTATAAGCTTGCTCCCCCTATTTGTGTGATCCCTTGTCAACATCTTTGTGACTTATTTCTCCCCCTTTGTCAACTATCACCAAAAAGGTGTAAATGAGAGAAATCAAGTCAATCAAAGGATCAAAAAGTGGTCTCATCTAAATCACTTGCCTTAACATGTATTTAAGTTTGAACCAAGGACAAGCTTTTTCACACCTCATATACATAAGGGTTATCTTGCACCATGTTAGAATACACATCATGAACTCATTTTCTAGAGTCAACACTAGGATTGCAAGCCCACAAACATGTCATATGCCACCACTAGATCATAAAACCATTCAAAGCAATAGTGGTGCCACACATACATTGAAATCATTTGATTTTCTATGAATGAGCCTATTAAATGTATGATGACTAGATGCACTAACAAGTCCTTAGCATAATATGAATGTCATATCAAACAACTTTTACCTTGGGTTTGTTGAAGGAGAGGCATGTCATATATGTGAGGGGTGCATCAACTCAAGTTGGAGAAGTCAATAATGTTCAATTCTCCCTTTAGCATACAAAACCTCTTCTCATCAAGTGGCTTGGTGAATATGTCGGCTAGTTGATCTTCGGTGCCAATGTCCGTGATACAAATGTCACCCTTTTGTTGATGATCTCTAATGAAGTGATGTCTTATGTCAATGTGCTTTGTTCTTGGATGTTGAACCGGATTTTGAGTCATCTTTCTAGCACTTTCATTGTCATAAAACAATGGAACTTTGTCAAATTTGAATCCAAAATCCCTCAATGTAGACCTCATCCAAAGCAATTGAGTGCAATAACTTCCCGCACTAATGTATTCGGCTTCGGCGGTAGAGAGAGCAACACTATTTTGCTTCTTTGAAGACCATGATACAAGTGACCTCCCAAGGAATTGACATGTGCCACTTGTGCTCATTCTATTGATCTTGCATCCTCCATAATCGGAATCCGAATATCCAAATAGCTCAAATTTGGATCCCTTTGGATACCAAAGTCCAACATCTTGTGTGCCCTTCAAATACCTCAAAATTCTTTTAGTTGCCTTGAGATGACTCTCTCTAGGAGATGATTGATATCTTGTACACATGCCCACACTAAATGCTATATCCATTCTTGAAGCGATTGCATAGAGTAAGCTTCCTATCATTGACCGATATTTCTTTTGTTCAACCATGTTGCCACTAGGATCAGGGTCTAAGCTTCCATTTGTTCCCATTGGTGTGGACATTGATTTGGCATCTTGTAGATCAAACTTCTTGATCATATCCTTGATGTACTTGCCTTGACTAATAAATGTGACATTCTTCAATTGCTTGATTTGAAGTCCAAGAAAGAATGTGAGTTCTCCAAGCATTGACATTTCAAACTCATTAGCCATCATCTTTGCAAACTCTTCACAAAACTCTTGATTGGTTGACCCAAAGATAATATCATCAACATAGATTTGTAACACAAACAAGTCATTTCTAATCTTCTTGGTGAATAGAGTGGTGTCCACCTTGCCCATCTTGAACCCTTTAGAGATGAGGAAATCTCTCAACCTCTCATACCATGCTCTTGGTGCTTGTTTCAATCCATACAAAGCCTTCTTCAACTTTTAGACATGGTTGGGATACTTGTCATCTTCAAAGCCCGGTGGTTATTCAACATATACCAATTCATTGATGAAGCCATTCAAGAATGCACTCTTCACATCCATTTGATATAGCTTGATATTATGAGCACATGCATACGCTAGCAAGATTTTAATTGCTTCCAATCTAGCAACCGGTGCATAGGTTTTCTCCATAGTCAAGACCCTCTACTTGTGTGTACCCTTGTGCCACTAGTCTTGCCTTGTTTCTAACAACAATTTTATCTTGATCTTGCTTGTTCTTGAAGACCCACTTGGTTCCAATCACATTGTAGTCTTTTAGTCTTTCCACCAATTCCCATACATCATTTCTCTTGAAGTTGTTGAGCTCTTCATGCATAGCATTAATCCAATCTTTCTTTTCCAATGTCTTCTCAATATTCTTTGGTTCTTCTTGAGACACAAAGGCATGGTGAGCACAAAATGAAGCCAATCTTCCTCTTGTAATCACTCCACTATTAATGTCACCAACAATTTGATCTAGTTGATGATCTCTTGCAATGGTTGAAGGTTGCATCACTTGCACTTGATGACTAGGATGAGATGGTGTACTAGCTTGTTGATCTTATTCTTCATCTTGAGAGCCACTAGTGCTTGCTTCATTAGCTTCAATCTCAACCGTAGTGGTGGGCAATGGAGTATCATCATCCTTCAACTTGTCTTGGTCTAATGTCTCCAATGTCCATGTTCCTCATTGCATTCTCCAAGTTGGAACCACTAACATCATCATGATTTTCAACTTTACTTTGAGAGCCTTGGGTTTCATCAAATTCAACATCATGAACTTTCTCAAGTTGACCACTACCCAAGTTCCATACTCTATATGCTTTGCTTGTGGTTGAATATCCAACTAGGAAACCTTCATCATATTTCTTGTCAAACTTGCCCAATCTTGTGCCTTTCTTGAGAATGTAGCATTTGCATCCAAAGACTCTAAAGTAACCAATGTTGGGCTTCCTTCCATTCAACAATTCCTATGGTGTCTTCCCAATCATACCATGGCAATAGAGACGGTTGCTACAATAGCAAGCCGTGTTGATTACTTCGGCCCAAAAGGAATGGCTAACATTGTATTCACTAAGCATTGATCTTGCCATTTCAATCAAGGTTCTATTCTACCTTTCAACTACACCATTGGATTGAGGAGTGTAGGTTGGTGAAAATTGATGTCCAATTCCAAGCTCATCACACAACTCTTTAATTCTTGTATTCTTGAACTCACTCCCATTGTCACTTCTAATCTTCTTGATGGATGTTTCATACTCATTTTGACATCTCTTGATAAAAGTATTGAATAGCTCAAATACATCACCCTTGTCATGAAGAAAGAACACCCATGTGTATCTAGTGCAGTCATCCACAATGACAAAATCATACTTGTTGCCGCCAATGCTAGTGTATGTTGTTGGCCCAAACAAGTCCATGTGCAACAACTCAAATGCCTTGCTTGTACTCATTGTGCTCTTGGATGGATGTGCATTGCCATGTTGTTTGCCGGCTTGACAAGCTCCACAAGGTTTGTCCTTCTCAAATTTGACATCACTCAAGCCTCTAACCAAGTCATGCTTCACTAACTTGTTCAATTGCTTCATCCCAACATGACCAAGTCTTCTATGCCACAACTAACCTTTGCTAGCCTTTGAGAGTAAACATGTTGTCAACTTGGCTTCTTTTGATTTGAAATCAACTAGATAGAGATCACCATATCTAAATCCCTTGAATACCATGTTTGCACCATCACCACTAACCACTTCAACTTCTTGACTTGTGAATATACATTTGTAGCCAATATCACAAAGTTGAGAGACTGACAAGAGGTTGTAATCAAGATTGTCAACTAGCAATACTTTGGATAGACTCTTCTCTTATGTAATTGCAATCTTTCCAAGCCCCAAGACATTTCAACAATGCCCTTGATGCTAATAGACTTGAACATATGAGAATCCCCGGTCATGTGTTGAGTGCACCCACTATCCAATATCCAATGCTCTCCTCCGGCACGGTAATTGACCTACAAAAAGAGATCAATTCTTCTTAGGTACCCAAACTTGCTTGGGTCCTTCAAGGTTAGTCACCAAGGCCTTTGGTACCCAAATGGCTTTCTTCCTTGAGCCCATCCATGTTGTACCAATATACCTAGCACGACCACCATTGTTCTTCTTCACAAGCATATAGGAATTATCAAGCTTGATGTGAGAAACATTGGTTTTCTTGTTCATGCACTTCTGCTCTACATGACCCACTTACTTGCAAGCTTTGCAATAGCTACCATTGTTCTTCATAAAACAAGTCTTGTGAGTTACAAGGGCGGCCTTGCCTTTCTTGGGGATATAGCCCAATCCCTCTTTGTAGAGAGATGCTCTTTGGCTACCCAAGCACATAAGCAAGCGGTTCTCACCACCATAAGCCTTAGCCAAGGTGTGATTGAGCTCCTTTACTTCCCTCTTCAAATAAGCATTTTCATGAATAAGCATGGGATTGCATGAATCTTCACTAGAGATGGATGTGCTAGTGATAGTGCTAGTGGAGGCTACACATGTGGGGTTTGGTTGATCAACGTGAATATCACACGAAATGCTAGCATTGCATGTTTCAACCTTATCCTCAACCAAAGACAACTTATGCTCTTCTAGTAGAGAGGAATGAGCTTTCTCAAGCTTGGAGTGAGACTTCTCAAGCTTCTTATGGTCTACCATTAGACTCTCATAAGATGCTCGAAGCTCATCAAGTTCTTGGTTAAGGCTTTTCTTTTCCTTATTCAAGCCCTTGCATTCCTTCCTACTTTCCTTATACATATCAATGCAATCATAAAGCATAATTTGCAACTCCTCCACAATGTGAGTTGGCTCCTAATCATCACTATCACTATCAACATCATCATCTTTAGTGATAGATTGTACCTTTGTGGCCTTAGCCATGAAGCATGAAGAAGGAGTATCGAAGAGTAAGATCTTGTCATGCATAGCCAAGTGAGCTTGACCCTTCTTCTTGTTCTTGTTCTCCTCTTCTTCATCACTTGAAGAGGATGAGCCATCACTGTAACACCCTAGGTGTTAAGCACCTTGAAAGCATGATCATTTGCATAGCATAATCATCATTCCATGCATAATCATGTTATTAGTTACATGCACCCTAATTTGACTTCATTTCATGCTTGTTTGATCTAGCTACTATAAGATCTTTGCTATAATGTGGTTTTGGACCTAGATTGTGCCTAGATATATTTTTTGACATAATTTAGGGCCATGTTTGGGCATGAGTTTCAATTTAGAAAATTTTTTATAAATCTGCCCTAGAGCTTCAAACCTCTTTGAGTCATTTTGAAACTCTTTTCAAAAGTGCATGATAGGTTTGTTTCTAGCAAAAGTTTTCTATATATGAAGTGTAGTACTTTTTATATAGATCAAAAAAGTCCTTTATGAGTTTCTTGTGAAAAGGCTTGCAAGTGGTTCAATTTGTGCCCAACAGTTTGGGTCAAATTTGATTTGAATTCAAACTCTGTTTTGAGTTAGTGTTGATGACCTTGCTTTTTTTAATTTTTATCTCTAATCTAGACCGAATTAGAAAAAGTTCATATTGAGAGTTTTGTAGCTTATGAAATTCTCTACAAAATCACTTTTTGAGTTTTTCCAAATTCATACGAATCTCGATGTCTGAGCAAAAACCGAGCGTGTAGAAAAACAGGAGGAGGGACCTATCGGCCGGCTCCCGGCCGACACCGCCGTGTCGACGTGGCCGGCGCGCGAACGCCGATGTACGGCTCGGATCGCGCGCGTCCGTGCCTCGCACCGCGCATATAAAGGGCGGGCGATGCTTTGCCTAACCCTAGCCCCATTCCGCCCGCGTCGCCTGACCGCCTAGAGCCGCTGAAACGCCGCGGCGACGCGCCGTCGTCGTTCGGAGCGCCCGCCGCCCGTGTTCGCCGTCGCCACCGCACCAAACCACCCCAAATCGAATCCCCAACTCCGCCTTGGGCTGCTCTACCTAAAGCCATCGTCGAATCAAGGTAAAAGCCCGGTATCGAGCCCCTAACCCCGCATCGCCACCGCTTCGGCGAGTCGCCATGGCCGCCGTCGGGGCAAGCTCGTGTTCAAGCCGTTTAGGTCGGCGTTTAAGTATTTCTTTTGCGTGTTCTAGCTTTGCCTAGGTGTGTTTGAGCTTCAAGCTAGATGGTTGAGTGGATCTCGCCGTCATTTCAGGGCCGCGCCCGCCGCCGCCGCGGTGCCGTGGACCGCCCGCCGTGCTCGCGCTTGTCTTGTCGCCCGTCGTAGCTCGTTGAGCTCAAAACTACTTTGCATGTCAATACTCTTGAGTCCAGGGGAGTCAAGAACGTGGGTTAGGTTGCTCGGTCGAGCACCGGAACGGGTCGGACCGCCGCCGTCCACGCCCGCCCGCCGAGCCGTCGTCGTCGTTTTTGACCGTTCGGCTAGAACCAAAGGGCACCATCGTGTTTGTCTCGTCGAGTAAGCGTCGATTTGAGTAGCCGGTCGAAAGTGTTTTGGTCACCGTCGGCGAAGATCCGTCGCCGATCCGCCCGCCGTGCCCTGTTTCGTGTCGTTAACACCTTGCGGGCCCAGCGCGATTTTCTTTTTCTTTTATCTTTTCTCGTTTTTTCGTTTTTGTTTGAAAAGCTTAGAAAATTCATAGCTTGGTCATTTTGATGAATTTTTGAGTGAGACAAATTTTGCCATGCTTGTTAGTTGATAATCTACAATATAAAAATATGAAACCTTATTTTCTAATAACTTTTATATAGAGTTTTATTTATGACCATAAATGCATAGAAAATGAGAAAATCCATATCTTTTAATTGGTGCAAGATAAAAATATGCTTCCTGTACAAAATGTTCTTGGTTTTGTGAGTAGAGTCCAGGAAAAATATCATGCATGGTATGTTCTGTAGAAGAAATGTGATTTTCTATTTATGTGCCTTTTTCAGGTGTGATCTTTGGAAAATCATAGAAAAATAAATATTAGGGTTTTGGATGTGAGACTTGGCATGTTTGCTTTTGATAGGTTTTAGAAGCTTGTCATACTCAGAAATCTGTTGTCTGACACTTTTCATCATACAAAGTATTTTCATGCATAGATTTGGTGCTAGCTTGCCATTTTTGTGTAGGGTTGTATGTGCATGATCTTGCCATGAAATTTTTATGGTAGCCTGGTTAGACCAGTAAGATGCTCTGGTAATTTTTGTAGAATTTTCTCAAGTAGTTATGTATTTACCATATTTATGTTGCATAGAAAATAGATGAGAAATGCATGTTTATATTAAGGTAATGTATTTTGAGTGATTTACTAATTGTTTCTAGCATGAATAGGACCTGTTAGTATGTTTAGTTTAATAGTCTCACATGTTTAGTCAATTTATTATTCCTAGCTTTTATATAATCATAGTGTGTAAGTGTAGTGTTTATTAGGCATGTCATTTTATGTGCTTTAAGTTATCTTTTGGCTTATCCAGTAGGTTTATTTGGTAGATAATGACTTGGTTTACTTTCTGGTCAAGTTTGGTAAGGTTTGAATGAGTAGTTTGCAAATTATGGTGGTTGTATGTGATGAAATGGGTTAGAAACAGAGCCTCTGTTTTCTCTGTTTTTTGAGGCTGTAGACGACAGAATCAGGTCAGGGTGGTATGGAACGTTTTTTAGGTAATTTCGTTAGCTTTCCATAGAGTATTTGTTCACTGAATTTGGAGTTGTAGAACTCTCTATAGGACTGTTTTTAGTGACAAAGCATGTCTAGCTGCCATTTTACGGTGATTAGTGAGTTAGGGTGTTTGCTTGATGTAGATTAGTAGGGTCCCTTGTGTAGATTTAATTATGTTTCTACGGAAGAGATATCCACTTACTAATAGCATGCATCATGGAGCATTCATCTATCATCAAATCTTATTTTTATGCAAGTCTTTAATTATGTAATTGTAATAATCTTTTTCTCCATCATATGCATCATCCCGGGATCGGGGAAATAATAGAGGAGCTGATCGAGGAGCGGGACCGGGGAGCTTCACCACCGGGAGTGCAGCGGGAGAAGTCATTGAAGGAGGAGAGTCGGCCCGGTCGAGTTGCCCGAGTTGAGTGGGAGCACGTGCCGGCGATGTTCACGCAAGGCAAGCCCCGGAGCATTCTCGTCTTTCCTATTCTTCCAATTAAGTTGACTTGAGTCTTTTATATGTTTCATGCATTAAGTTTAGGAAAATGGTTGAAACCGTTGATGCATTGAGATCCTTGTCGAAAGTTGCCCTATCCTATGTAGAGGTCTAGGTTAATGCTCGATATCATGATTGCGTGAAGCGGTGATTCCGGTCACTTGAGGAATGATGTGAACAATCACATGGGTGATTGTCAGGCGCCCGCGAGAACCCGATTAATTAAAACATGTATGATCGGATGGATATTGTGGTCTTTCCATCGATCAATTAAGGACTTATCCTTTGTCGGGCCGTGGTCGGAAGTTGAGCATTACTGTTCATATAGTAGGCTCCGCGGGGTCGTGGAGCCGCATGGCTTCGTGGGAATGTTAGGGGCCGGCTTTCCTCGCTTTATCGCTCCTCCTTTGGCGTGGTAGGTTGGGATTGATTGGGTGTAAGAAGATGCGCCGACGGCATCGTCTTCGTTGCTGCGCTCACTTGGTGGCCCAGAAGGAGGGGTAACCGCAGGACCGGAGACTTTACGTCCCCTAACGTCCCGGGAGTGATTGGATCCGCCTTTGCAAAGTAGATCTGGTTTATGACAGGGTAATCGCCAGCTGGTTTGCAATTGATTCGAATCGCCATCTCTCCTGGATAGTGAGAACCCGGGATGCTTCCACGACATCGTAGTCTTAATTATTACAATATGTGTGATATTATCATGTTGCTGCTGTTCTAATAATGATCAAGTTAGTTATCTTTGTTATTTATTCTGGCGAGCAAAGTGATTAATCTTGACTATACGGGATCTACGGTTATATTTAAATAAGAAACCTTTTAACTTGGAAAATATCGGTACCATGTGTAGGCTCACTAACCAACCTTATTTTGGAAATTAAATGTGAGTTAAATTTGAACCCCGGATAAAGCCTAGCATAATCCTTGGAGTCTTTTATTTTATTTTTGACGGGTAAGTCTAGCTGAGTATTTTGTACTCAGGGTTTTATTCCCGTTGTTGCAGGTGAGCATTTGTACCATGGGTGCTTGTAAGATTTGTTTGTTTCCTGTCGACGAAGAGTAAGGCCAGGGGCAAGGCAATTCCACATCCCTCGTCTCATCTTTGTTGCAGGGTTGACTATCTACTAGCACTATCTTATCTTTGTTTTCGCTAAAGACTATTTGGTTTTCAAAAACTACTGCTTCCGTATTTGAACCTGAGTTTGTAATAATTTATACATCGCACTCTGATAATTAATATATGTCAAATTTGGTTTGAAATACCTGCGGATTTTACTACCGAGCTCAACGATCCTGTTATGTTGTTGATGAGTTTGAAATCACTCTGAGATTTCCGGAATACCAGGTTTATATGGACTCAAGTGTAGACTGCGATTGCCTCGGCAATTGCGAATTATACTTGATTTCTTATAAATTGGTCGGCTCTCGTCATCCTGGTGGCATCGAGCTTAGTTCGGTAATTACAAATCTGACTGGTATTTAAATTAAAATGAACCACTAATCTTTTTGCGAAAAGTTTGCGAAACAAAATCTTTTAAGTGGTGTGAGTAAAAGGTTTGCAAAATTTAGTAGTGCCATGGTCATACCCTTTATGCCCAATTAAGGGACGGTTAGGTGGCTTGGCTAACTGGGAATGGGTTAATGCATCATATTTTGTTGTTTGTGCTTGGTTGCCGTGCGGCCGCGTGAGTGCGGGGCTACTCACTTGAGTGGTCATGAATGGATCGAAATACCTCTACACCGGGTAAATGATGTTCAAATGCCTCTACGCCCAAGGTAATGGTGTGAGCCGTGAGAGCATGATCGGACAAACGCCGGTCTAGGGGAAATAAAATGTTTTGAGAGCTCCTGTTAACACCAAAATTTGGTAAAGCTTGAATGACGAATGGGCCGGCATATAATGATTCGGTAAGAAGTCATTCGGCTAGCAAAAAGACAACAGCAGTGCTATGGCATTCGGGGAAGCCGCTGTTATTCGGCTAGAAGCCCGAGTCCGAGAAAAGGCTGAGCATGAGATGGTTCGGCAAGCGTGGGCGTCAAGGAAGATATTCGGGGCGAGGGACCACGTCACGTGCAATCTCACGACTCGAGAAGACTTGGAGGACAATGTATCTTAGCTAGATATTTTTGTTATGTCTATTAGTAATTAGTTAGGACTCGTCAAGCCGAGGGGTATAAATATGAGACCCCGGCGGCTGTAAAACTATCTACCAAATCAATACAACAAACCCGGCTCCGTGCCTTGGCCCCGTGCCACCCTTCGAGTCCAGTCGTGTCGTCGATCTACTGCGAGAGGAATCATCGACCCGTCCACCTCCGTAAGTACGGCAACCTTGCACCATGTCTAGTATCGCCAGCGGATTTAGATTATTGCAAGTAGTCTTGTTCACGCTTAGTATCGTCGGGCGGATTTAAGCTATCGGGGACAAGATGGTTCTTTGTCGATCATGAGCCATCCGGTGGGCTAAGGTCCGGCTTAGAGCTAGTTATCGGCTTCATTAGGTCCGCAAATCGATGAATTCATTAAGTTACCAAGTGGTGCACGTTTTTCATTTATTTATTTTATTATGATTGCACACACTTTTGCCCAATTTAGATTGATGTGGCTCGGCTTTATCTTTTGTTAGATCCGGATGTCATCAATTCTTTTCAATGTTCATCATTAGCTTGTCATTAGATCTATCCGTTCTTTCATAGCCGAGCCTAGATCAATCTAGGTTGTCACGTGTTCTGCGGGTTCTTGCGCGTTTAGTCATGAGTCGTCGGCGGCAGGCTAAGGTTTTTGCGTGTGAGTTCCTTCTTCATGGACCCCTGGTTCGGCAAGCTTGCCGAATACAGTTATGTGTTTACTCGTATCTTGCATGTGTGAGTCTACCTATCGTTAGAGTCTAGTCTGGCAAGCCGTATCATACGGTGGATTAGCTTGTTGCAGTGTATCATGCGGTGGATAGCTGTTAGGACGAAGAGGGTTTAGAACGGTTAAGTCTGGCAAGCCGTATCATGCGGTGGATTAGCTTGTTGCAGTGTATCATGCGGTGGATTCTTTGTTAGGACCGATCGGGATAAATCTCGGCTTTACTTTTAGATTAGGTTTGCATATGTACTTTACTTGTCTATGCATACGCGCTTCAACTAGTAATGAGTATTTATAGATCTGTTTAGATGTATGCGTGCTTTTAGCTTGTCATGGTTAGATTGTATCATGCGGTGGATTGATCTAGTTGTGGTAAGTGGTTTAGATCTGTAGCAAGTGGTATCATGCGGTGGATTAGCTTGCAAGGGTTTAAGCTCGACGGGTTTAGGAAGGCTAGGCGTCGGCGGAACTAGTTGGATGAAACCTATGCATGTGTCATTTAGATTAGGTTTACATTTATGAGTTACCTGCTTTTGTTCCATGTTGTCATTTAATTCGATCCATGCTATGTAGCTTTATGATGTCATACCATGATGATCGACTTTACTTGTTCAAACATGTCTTCTATGATCATTCGACAACTATTATTACATTACATCTTTATACATGCTTACCGAATGCATTCATTATCTGTCGTCGACAGATAGCTCTCATAGCTATATGTCTTTACATCCGCCTTAGAGCCATACATGCGAACTGTCTTGGTCTCACCGGGCATGTTCCGGATCTCACGTTTACCTCCTTGTCAATTAACAGGTCAAATTGACCGGCACGCCTCAAGACACTCGGGCAGTCGAGTAAAGCCAGCTATTCCGGCTTGTTAGTGTGTGCGGCGTAGGAGTCAGGTTTTTGTGCCTACACACTTTTTGGCACGCCCGGTGGGACTACTCAAGGTCAAGACACGATGCCTGACAACGTCGACAAGAGCAATGTCATTCAGCTCCGGATGGATGACGCCACGGTGACCTAGAGACCATGGTGAGAGATATGTGCGCAAAACCTTCGCAAAAAGTGCATGTCATGCTTCTCCAAGAACAAGAGCGGTACAATCATCCGTAAGATAGATCTTCCAAAGATAGTGATGCCCGGTGATAAGGAATATGCTCAACAAGTTTCTGATGAAGAAGAGGGGGCAGAAAGGAAGATGAAGAACCGACTCTGAAGAAATCCGTCGGATGGGAAGAGATTGTTGCGTAATTTGCCGTTGGGAGAGCAATGACTAATCACAACACTTTCCGTGATATCGTGAAGGGCAGCTTTGGACCCGAGTTTGATGAGCACTTTGAAAGGCGGCTTGGTGAGCTTTCAGGGCCAAGATACATACATGTGCCAAAGCCACCACCAAAGAAAGGAGCTACAAATCAAGAAGCTGGAGGGGAGAACAAGACACCAAAAAAGTCAGGGGAATCCGGAGCCAAGACACATGGAGAAGCGGCGTTCAGTGCACCTGGGAATCCTCCAGTATACAATACTTACTCAATAGCTCCAATGGCGGTGGGTTGCAGAGAAATCCCTTTGGCCCCTGGTTATCTGAGAGTTCACCGACTATTCCACCATTCATGCTATGCCAAATCCACGGATATAGGCCACTGGACAGTCAGGACAATTCCATGGATCTCAGGACTCAAATGTGGATATACTCCTAGCGAGGATGGCCGATATGATGCAACACCAATTTGGGATTAAGCCCAAGAATCGGCCCTATGTGTATCAATCACCCTATCCTGATTGGTACAACAGAGTGGCGCTTCCTTCTAGATTGAAGCCTCCAACCGACTCGACCAAGTTCTCTAGACAAGATGACACCTCTACTACCTAACACGTTAGTCGGTATCTGATCCAGTTGGGAGAGCTTGCCAATGATGAAGCATGGAGGATTCGCTTCTTCCCATCATCCCTTACGGGGCGGCTTTCAATTGGTTTGCCACGTTTGCCGGCCAATTCTATTAGAACATGATCCGATTTGGAGGACAAATTCCATTCATACTTCTACAATGGTTCCAATGAGAAAGAACTCGTTGACTTGATGGGGTTGACGTAGAAATATAATGAGTCACCACAAGAGTTCTTCGCGAGGTTCGTGAGAAACAAAGAATTCATGCTACTCTCCGAATTTGCGGACCATCGATTTGCATTTTGTAGCCATTCGAGGTATGCATCCGGCCATCGAGAAAAGCTAGCCGGCATGGAGTTTGATGACCTTGGACAACTCTCAAGGTGCTTGTCACTCATGGCCAATCAGTTCCAGAGCATCAAGAAGGACACCCGTTTTCAGAAAAGGGACAATGTGTCTTATCGGGCATACCACCACTTTTCGGAAGGAGGAGAAGATGAAGATGATGGTCAAGAAGAGGTGGCAGCTGTCGAATTCGCTTGGGGCAAGGGGCCTGTCCAGGTTAATCAGCGCTGGATGAAGACACTCAAGGGGGCATATGACTTCGACATCTCCAAGTCGGATAAGCTCTTTGAGTTCTTGGTCGAGGAAGGACGTATCAAGCTACCAGAGAATCATTCTATGAGACGTCCAGATTGGGTCAAGACTGGGAAATATTATGGCTTCCATGACATGATCACTCACAACATAAACGACTGCTGAATCTTCAGGCAGCAGATTCAGAGGGCTATACAGCAGGGTCTCCTCAAGTTCAACAACAACATGAAGGTGGATAAGGAGCCCTTCCCAGCAGGCATGGTTACTTTTGATACATGCATGGTTTCTACCAGTGATCCTAAGGGCAAAGGCCCAATGAAAGTGCTGACTTCTGAAAGGGCAAAGCAAAATGGTTCAGTTGACCCTAGTCGGCAAGTGTCTGATGTAGAGCTCTAGGAGCGTCGTGTTTGGTTTCCAAATAGCCGAACAGAGAAAGGAGAAACCTCCAAACCAAGGGTGACATCTCGTATACTGCTGAATAAATGGCAAAGACAGTAAGAAAAGCAATATCGTAGAGATCAGCAGCTTGCAGAAGAGCAGCGGAGGTATGAAGAGGAGATGTATCACCGAGAACAGGAGGAGTACATGAAAGAAGAGGAGAGGAGTCTCATTGGGATTTGTCCTTTCTTTAGGCATTCTTTGGAATGAAGGCTTGAAGCTGCCTGCTAGGAACAATTGCCTGAATGCGCGGTGAACAATATCACAGTGCAGGCAGGGCACGAGTCAACCGCAGATCCCATCCAAGAAAGGCTGGGGGCACGCTTCCCGTGAGGATGATCGGCGCTTAAAAAATGAAGACAAAGCAAACCTCACGTCGGTAAAAGAATTGCGAGATCAAGCATGGGGCTGATATTGAGGATTCGATGATGATCCGGACCCTCCTCAAGAGTATGTGTGGCAAAAGGGACAATGGTGCCCTCCTGGTCTAAGGAAGAGCCGTAAGAGAAGAGTCCAATGCCTCAGAAATAGGGTGCTTAAAGAAGCAACAGCCGAACGTAAACAGGTATGGAGCCCAAAGAAGAAAACTCGGGAAGCCGGTCATTCGGCACAAGAGTATTCGGCAAGTGGGCGTTCGCGAGATGTTAGCAAGGTATTCTACATTCCAATAGAGTTTGCGGCTCCTACTGAGAACAAGCCCTTTGTGAATCCGGAGGAAGAAGATGCTTATTCGGATGAAGAGGTCTATTCGATTTTGATAACAAAGAGATGATCGATCTCCTAGGGACAGTTGGCTCTATCAAGACAAATTTGTGTTTGGCAGGCCTAGGAAGCATAATCATTTGAAGCCTCTTTACCCGAAGGGATACGTGAATGGAAAGCCTCGACTCATATGTTTCGTCGATGGGGAGGCTGCAATCAATATCATGCCATACACGACTTTCGAAAAGTGGGGATGACCAAGGAGGATTTGCTCAAGGCGGACATTGTGCTCGGGGACTTTCTTTGGAAATCCTTCGGATACCCATGGGGCCGTTCACGTTGAGTTGATGATCGGCTCAAAGACTTTGATCACTACCTTCTTTGTGGTCGACATGGTAAAGGGGTCCTCTGACTTACTACTTGGAAGAGATTGGATCCATGCTAGCTGTTGTGTTCCATCCACCATGCATCAAGTCCTCATCCAATGGAACGGTGATGACGTCGAGATAGTGCAAGGCGACAATTCGGTAAGCATTTTACGCTCTTTGAACCATCGTTACGGGAGTATGAAGGCGTGGAATGCTTCTCGGGAAGAGAATGGGAAGAAGGTCTGTCAAGTACTCGTTACAAAACCCAAAAACCGATCGAAATAGTCGGCTCTCATAGTAATTTCTAAAGAAAGAATTTTGTGTCGGCTTTTAAAGGATCAGTTAATGCAAAATGTGATTGGCCGACACGTGAAATTCAGTAGTTTTGGGCAAAGATAATTGTTCTGTTCATAAGAGATAGCCGATGTGTAAATCATCGTCTTTAGCAAAAAAAATACTCCATAAAGAATTGGAGGACAGCCCGGCATAAATATTGTTATGTCGCCTTTAGTGCAAAAATATAAAAGACATCAACTTGAAGCCAAAAGGGTCTTTTATTCGAGAGTTTCAAGAGTTTATTACAAAAGTATTGCCGAATACATCGCAAAGGATTCTAATCTTAACTACTATTCGGCTCAATCCTGATTGCAGATCTTCACTTCTTTTTCGTGGTTTTCTTGATTTCGTCAAAAATCTCCTGCATTCGTGGCATCGGTGGGTTCGCTGGCATGTCAGATTTACCACTACCTCAATAAGGCCAAGTGTCCGCTGAGAAGCGATTGATTGGCGAGATAAAATATTCTTTTAGAGGTTGCTTATTGGAGAAGCTAGCATTGTTTGTTTCACCTTCCCTCGGACTGACATTTTTATCCTTGGTTGGTTTATTGGGAAAAGGAAAAGTGGAAGCGTATTCAATGCCACAGGTGAACAGTGCTTACGATTTGTGCGGAAGCAAGATTTTAATATCCAGGCTAGTAATGCCGTCATCTATTCGACAATTCGTTTGCATTGATTCGGCAAGAATTCCGGGTTGCACAACAAAGGGATTAAAAGATCCAACAAGAAAAAGGGTTTTATTGTCCATCCTAGATACAAACTAATCCTCCAAGAGGTTAAAAACAGCTTGGGGGTCATTGGATAAAGCTACAGCGATGGCATGATCTTCATATACATCCATGGATTCTTCAATATTGTCGATGTCCTCTGGAGCTTCACGGAAACCGACTGGGTAGATGGAGTAATCTTCACCAGTCTGAGTTGACAAAGCCGTCAGACTCATGGCTGCTCCCAGATGCATCCCCTCAATGGCGACGTCGTTGATGCGATTCTCTGCCACATCCTCGAGGCGTTCTGCTACTGTCTCGCCTCGGGCTTTCACTTTGTCGGCAGCACGGGTGGCAGCTGCCGTCAAGCGCGCATTTTCGACTTGCGGCCGGCGCGATTTCTGCGAGAAGTCTGGTTGGTTTTCTTCAAACAGGGCTGTAATGGGCAAAACAGAATGTCAGCTGGAGAAGGAAACAATGCAGGAAAACAGAGTTAAGATCTGGAACTGACCAGTATTGGCACTGCAGAGCTGTTTGATGGAATCCTCTTGATCGAGATTCTTGACGCAGGCCTTCATGGAATACTCGCCAAATTCCTTGATGATCTCATCCTTCTTTTTCTTCTCTTGCCGGTACCACAGATCTTCCTCAGAATCAGAGAGGTACTCCAACATTGGAGAGGAAGGATCTGGTTGGAGAGGAGGAGAGCTTCGAGTGGGTATTGAGAAGGCAGGAGTAAGAACCGGTGTGACCAAGAAAGAATGATAGATATAGGAAGGGGATTAGTCAGATTGAAAAGCAAGAAAATAAACAGTAAACGTCTGGGTATCGTTGAAGAAGATTCTTACTCAAGGCGTTGCCGTTGAGGGGCTTGGCTTCCGCTTGCTTCGTCCCCGGCGGGGCGCTTACCGCGATCGTCACCACTGCTCGCCATGGATGTTCGTCGAGAATGAGGGTTTTTTCTGTCCGGTGAATGAGTTGGACAGATTGGAAAGCAAGAGCGGTTTTGGTTTTGGAGATAATCATGAGAGATATTTTATAAGTCAGATTGCATAGCCATGAAAGGACCGTTACATGGGCTTAAGAGTGTACTGGACCAGATGGTAAGTGGGCCAAAGCAATTTCCAGGCTATTTGGGCTTTTCAGGTCGTACGGTAAAAAGCAATTCGGCAAAATTCGGTTCAGTACTAAGACAGCCGAATCGGAAGGCGTGAAGATCAATTCATAAAGACAAGCCATAGAAATTGGGGCTAAAACTGATTTATTAACAAAAGAAGAGCCACTGCATACAGGATTACATATCGTTTATACATTTCTTCCTAATCAAAGAGGCTATTGTAGACATCCTTCAGGCGCTGAACGCGGTGCATCCTTGTTGGGCGGTTAGGGCCTGGTGTTTCTACCATCTCAATCATCCAACGAGAAGCGCCAATCAGGAGAGCGAACCTTCTCAACAAGCCTTCAAGAAAATTTAAAAGGGATGATAAGCAGAGGCAATTATAGAAAATGGAGTGACGTGGAAGTCGATTTAAGATATACGGTTGAAGTTCCACTCATAGAAGTTCGATTCCTTGCAAATATGTCAGATCTTCCTCGATGTCTTCCATATCTTGACAGTTTGCTCGTGTGCTTCGCGCTCTAACCCGAGTGCCTCCCGCACTGCTGCAAGTTGGCGACGGAGCTCAGCGATCTCGGCATCACGAGGACTTGAGAAAAGTTGTCAAGAGGAGAGAAAGAGTCAGATTTGGCAAGGAAGGGATGCATAAGGTGCAAGTAAAAGAAGAACTTACTCCATTGCAGAGAGGCTAGGGCTAGCCAAACGCTTCCGATCTTGAGGAAAAGGAGGAAGGAAAGTCTGGGAATATGAGAGAGATCTGAATAGATGCTATTAGGCGAGGGGGTTCGCACTGCGTTTATATACAGAAAGAAGGCTAAGGAGCAGATTTGAGATGGCTGTAAGGAAGCAAAAAATCTATTCGGTGCTTATCTTGAGAAGCGGAAGCGACCTGGCTTGCCGATTCACATTGGTGGAAAATCCGCGCACGAGTCCCAAAAGGTTAAACAAAGTGCTGCAGAAACTTCGGAAAAAATGGGCCTTAGCCCAAAGAAAAGGCTTGGCCCGAGGATTTTTAGCAGATCGTGGTCAATTCGAAGCAAAAAGATATCTTTTACTCGAAATTGAGGGGCATATGTTAACACCAAAATTTGGTAAAGCTTGAATGACGAATGGGCCGACATATAACGATTCGGTAAGAAGTCATTCGGCTAGCAAAAAGACAACAGCAGTGCTATGGCATTCGGGAAGCCGCTGTTATTCGGCTAGAAGCCTGAGTCCGAGAAAAGGCTGAGCATGAGATGGTTCGGCAAGCGTGAAGCGTCAAGGAAGATATTCGAGGACGAGGGACCACGTCACGTGCAATCTCACGACTCCGAGAAGACTTGGAGGACAATGTATCTTAGCTAGATATTTTCGTTATGTCTATTCGTAATTAGTTAGGACTCGTCAAGCCCAGGGTATAAATATGAGACCCCCGGCAGCTGTAAAACTATCTACCAAATCAATACAACAAATCTGGCTCCGTGCCTTGGCTCCGTGCCACCCTTCGAGTCCAGTCATGTCGTCGATCTACTGCGAGAGGAATCATCGACCCGTCGACCTCCGTAAGTACCGGCAACCTTGCACCATGTCTAGTATCGTCAGGCGGATTTAAGCTATCAGGGACAAGATGGTTCTTTGTCGATCATGAGCCATCCGGTGGGCTAAGGTCCGGCTTAGAGCTAGTTATCGGCTTCATTAGGTCCAGCAAATCGATGAATTCATTAAGTTACCAAGTGGTGCACGCGTTTTTTCATTTATTTATTTTATTATGATTGCACACACTTTTGCCCAATTTAGATTGATGTGGCTCGGCTTTATCTTTTGTTAGATCTAGATGTCATCAATTCTTTCAATGTTCATCATTAGCTTGTCATTAGATCTATCTGTTCTTTCATAATTTGAGCCTAGATCAATCTAGGTTGTCACGTGTTGCGGGTTCTTGCGGCGTTTAGTCATGAGTCGATGCGGCGGGCTAAGGTTTTGCGTGTGAGTTCCTTCTTCATGGACCTGGTTCGGCAAGCTTGCCGAATACGAGTTATGTGTTTACTCGTATCTTGCATGTGTGAGTCTACCTAGCGTTAGAGTCTAGTCGGCAAGCCGTATCATGTGGTGGATTAGCTTGTTGCAGTGTATCATGCGGTGGATAGCTCATTAGGATGAAGAGGGTTTAGAACGGTTAAGTCGGCAAGCCGTATCATGCGGTGGATTAGCTTGTTGTAGTGTATCATGCGGTGGATTCTTTGTTAGGACTGATCGGGATAAATCTCCGGCTTTACTTTAGATTAGGTTTGCATATGTACTTTACTTGTCTATGCATACGCCGCTTCAACTAGTAATGAGTATTTATAGATCT
Source organism: Hyparrhenia diplandra (assembly GCA_015847255.1). Lineage (NCBI taxonomy): Eukaryota > Viridiplantae > Streptophyta > Magnoliopsida > Poales > Poaceae > Hyparrhenia > Hyparrhenia diplandra. The sequence goes on from JADLZK010009926.1 coordinate 120,274, forward strand.
GTTTAGATGTATGTGTGCTTTTAGCTTGTCATGGTTAGATTGTATCATGCGTTGGATTGATCTAGTTGTGGTAAGTGGTTTAGATCTGTAGCAAGTGGTATCATGCGGTGGATTAGCTTGCAAGGGTTTAAGCTCGACGGGTTTAGGAAGGCTAGGCGTTGCGGCGGAGACTAGTTGGATGAAACCTATGCATGTGTCATTTAGATTAGGTTTACATTTATGAGTTACCCGCTTTTGTTCCATGTTGTCATTTAATTCGATCCATGCTATATAGCTTTATGATGTCATACCATGATGATCGACTTTACTTGTTCAAACATGTCTTCTATGATCATTAAGCAATCAGTTATTACATTACATCTTTATACATGCTTACCGAATGCATTCATTATCTATCGACAGATAGCTCTCATAGCTATATGTCTTTACATCTGGCCTTAGAGCCATACATGTGGAAACTGTCTTGGTCTCACCGGGCATGTTCCAGATCTCACGCTTACCTCCTTGTCAATTAACAAGGTCAAATTGATCGGCACGCCTCAAGACACTCGGGCGGTCGAGTAAAGCCGGCTATTTCGGGCTTGTCGGTGTGTGCGCAAGCAGAGTCGTTTTTGTGCCTACTGGCTCCTTGGTCGGGTAGTGCCTCGTAGACTTGTGTATGGGTACACAGGTGTGCTGGGTGTAAAATGTGTTTTCCCGCAAGGTATGCGATGCCGTCGGGTGGACCTGACGAAGCAGGTATATGCAATTTAATTTCTTGCATTGCATAAATATATTGTGGGCTGAGATGAAAATTGCAGGTACACTAACAGCGCAAAACGTGTAGATCGACTAGACACGTCTTATTTTCTTTTGAGAGATCGTTGGATGCCACCATTAATACGAGTAGAAACTTATCTTTCCTAAATCTGTGAGATACGTAGGAAATGTTCATGCATCATGTTTAAAATTCTATATCATGTCATTCATGCATCTTTCCATCTTTTCCCCTAATTAGTACTTGCCCTATTTGGTTAAAACTGGACTGTTAATTCTCAATCTCACTTTATCTCCTAAATCTTGCTACAGATGGCTCCAACATCAGCTTCCGGTAGTGGCACTATCACAGACAAGAAGTTTGGCATGCCCATAGTGTTGTGGCGTGTACTCAGGCAGATCGGGTACACAGAGGCACCTACTTACACTTGGGAGACAGCCCCGCAGGCAGAGCAGATTGTTACCAGAGTTCACCTTGTGGTCCCTGCCCTTGCAGACAGCTCTGTGTGGGTAGGATGGGACATTACTGAGTATGGGCTATCACCTGAGGCTGCAGCCGACAATGCTGCATTTCGTGTACTGAGGAGTCTGATGGTGGACCACCCTGAGGTGCTAGTTGGGACGGCTTCTTCCAGCTTTCCCCGGGCCGATCACCTTTTCACCGCGTGGGAGCAGGGTGGTGTGGACCCTTTAAGGAGGGGGCGAGATGAGGAGCGAGGTAGCACTTGTGACGCCATGAGTGCTATGTTTGCTATGATGCAGATGACAGTCGGTTCAGAGGACAAGGCACAGGGAGCTATGGCAGTCGTGGTCCGACAGAGGGGAGAGATAGACCAGTTGATCCACTAACCGCCAGAGGTCGCGCGGGTATGCCGAGGCGCTACAGAGGAGAAGAATACCTCTTGTCAGACCAAGAGCAAGGAGGAAAGCCAAGCGGAGCAAGAGTTAGCTAAAATGAAGAGGCATGTGTCGAGTCTTCTGACGCAGTTGGCAGTTAGCAGGAAGGCAAATGGATCCTTGAGCATGCATCTTCAGGCCGCCCAGTTGGCAAGAGAGAGGGCCCAGGCCGCCTACGAGGAGATCAAGAAGAGGTTGGAGAGCGTGGAGTGCGAGTACACCAATGTGAGAGAGGAGTACTACCGTCTGTACTACGCTTATCACTATCCCATGGGTGCTGATGACGAGGACCTTCAGATAGAGGGTGCTGCAGCAGCACCAGATGGAGAGGACCACCAGGACGATCAGGATGGAGACCCCACTTCTCGTACTTCACAGGAGTAGATGACTGTGATGCCACGTTCTAGATTCACGCTAGATGTTAGCACGTAGACCCTGATCTAGATGAGACACCCTTGTAGTCGAGCGGTGTAGTGCCACTATTACCATGTAATTTCCCTTTTATTCGTGAGTTGTCAGCATGTAAGACTTGGATCCCTGTTATTCTCGAGACCTTAATTGTATCGGGTTGAGACCTTAACTTAGTTTGCAACATATATTTATGTTCGGTTTCATGGTGCTTGTGACGTGTTCGCCAGTTGTAAATTCATACCGATTTTTGTGCAACATTTTGTTGCCCCGTTGTTGCGAAATCTGGGTACACATATTGTGTTGACATGACCGTGATGTTGAGGAAAGACCGTATTGAGTTTAAAGTTACCTGTTATTGTGGATGAATTTATTCTCTCAATAAAATCCGCCAGAATTTAAATTCAATATCTACGCTTTGAACAACATCATCTGATGGTTATTGTTGATTCAATTGTGCAGATGCCGCAAACTCGATCAGGTGCTGGGGGAGATCGACAACAACCACCTCCACTGAACCAGGAGCAGTTCTTTGACCAGTTCCTGGGAGAGTTGCGTAACATCTCACGCAACACTGAGCAGGGAGGAGGCCGAGGTGATGCGGCTAGGGATGGATTCCAGTCGTACAAGGACTTTAAAGCCACGGAACCGCCAAAGTTTATCGCGGGCAAAATGAACCCATGGAGGTGAAGAATGGCTTACCTCAGTAGAGGAGAAGTTTCGCCTGCGGTGAACCCGCCCCGACATAATGTAAGGCGAATATGCAGCACACTTGCTAGAGGGACTGCAGAGGGATATGGTGGAAGAATCACCGTGCCACTTTTCCTGCCAATGTTCCTATCACTTGGTTCTGGTTCCAGTTCACAACAGCTTTTCGTGACACCTACATACCTGCTGGTGCTTTGGCAAAGTTGGGAGAGTTCATTAAGCTCAGTCAGGACAACAAGACCATGAATGAGTACCTACAGGCTTTTAACAGTTTGTCTAGGTATGCTCCTGACATGGTTGACACTGAGGCTAAGAAGTTGGCTAGCTTCAAGAGGGGGTTGAACCCCAAAATGCAGAAAACCATGGGAAATTCCACCAGGGATACTTTCCAGGCCTTTGTGACTGATTGCATCCACCGGGGAGGCTAGTAATGCTCGCATGCTGCATCCAAAGGCAAGAAGAGAACGTTTGAGGGAAATCCGTGATGTGGCGGTGTTTCTTTTGGACGCCGTCAGAACTATCGTCCACTTGCCGCACCTTCGCGGTATGCACCCCCACAGAAGAAGAATCAAGCTGGAAACTCATGCTTCAGGAAGGTGTTCGTTGCACCTGCACATAAAGGAAAGCCTCGCGACAAGGGAATGTTTCACGCCCAATTCCCTTCAACCACAACAATTGCTACAATTGCGGTAAGCCCGGGCATTTCTCCAAGCTTTGCCCGCAACCCAGGAAGAATTACAAGCAAGCATGTGGGACAAGCACACTTTGCCGGTGTTGAGGAGGTTCCCGAAGGAGAGACCGTGGATGTACCGGTACGTGTTTAGTTAACAACAATCGTGCCGTTGTTTTGTTTGATTCTCGATCATCGCATTAATTCATGAGTCAAGAGTTTGCAATAAGGAATAGTGAACAGATATCTGATTTAGGTTTTGGGTATCATATTAGTTCAGCGGGGGCTGACCAATTGACTAGGCAGAGGGTCAATGATGTGAAGATTATGATGGGAGACTTAGAGGTCGTGACTTCCTTCATAGTTTTACCCGGTTTGTGCTTGGATGTCATCCTTGGGATGAATTGGATGAAAAGTTGGGGAGTAATCATAGATACGGTGAATAGAGTAGTGCACTTGAAGCACCCTCGTGACCTAACTGAACATCAAATTTTGTTACCCAAGGCCATTGACCTTAACCGTGTTTCAGTCGCTTCGAAAGTAACTGGTATCTCTGACATACCTGTAGTCTGTGAGTTCCCGGATCTGTTTCCGGAAGATCTACCTGGATTGCCACTAGATAGAGATGTTGAGTTTGCAATAGAGCTAATTCCCGGAACTGCCCCTATATCCCGGAGACCTTACCGAATGTCACCCAATGAGTTGGCAGAATTAAAAATACAGATTCGGGAGTTGCTTGAGAAAGGTTTCATCAGGCCTAGTTCGTCACCTTGGGGATGTCCAGCTTTGTTTGTGAAGAAGAAGGATCAGACCTTGTGTAGATTATAGGCCACTCAATGCGGTAACTGTCAAGAATAAATATCCCTTACCCCCATTGACATTCTTTTTGACCAATTGTCCCGAGCCAAAGTTTTTCGAAGATAGACCTTCGATCTGGGTACCATCAAATTAAAATCAGACCACGGGATAAACCCAAAATAGCTTTTTCAACAAGGTATGGTTTGTATGAGTATCTCGTCATGTCCTTTGGCCTGACGAATGCTCCAGCGCATTTCATGTGCTTGATGAATTCGGTGTTTATGCCTGAACTTGATAAGTTCATGGTTGTATTCATTGATGACATCTTGGTGTATTCTGAGAATGAGGAAGAACATGCTGAGCATTTGAGGATAGTTTTGAGAGGCTCGAGAACATAAGTCGTATGCTAAGTTCGGTAAGTGTGAGTTTTGGGTGAAGGAAGTGCATTTTCTCGGGACATGTGTTATCCGAGAACGGAATTTCAAGAGATCCCGAAGAAGGTGCAAGAGGTGATGGATTGGAAGGCACCAGTTTCAGTTTTTGAGATACGGAGTTTTCTTGGGTTAGCTGGATACTATCGTAGGTTTATACCTGATTTCTCCAAAATAGCCAAACCCATGACCCGATTGTTACAGAAGGAAGAGAAATTTGTGTGGACACCGGAGTGCGAGGCAGCGTTTCGTACTTTACGAACGTTGTTAACTACCGCTCCTCGTGTCAAGCAAGAACCCGACATTGAGAAGCCCTTTGATGTGTATTGTGACGCATGTGGTATTGGGGTTGGGGTGCGTACTCATGCAGAGGGCGTAGTCATTGCGTATGCATCTCGACAGCTAAGGAAGCATGAGGTTAATTATCCAACCCATGACTTGGAACTTGCTGCCGTGGTACATGAATTGAAGATTTGGAGTCATTACTTGCTTGGTAATGTATGTCACGTCTATACTGATCACAAAAGCTTGGAGTACATTTTCACTCAAGAGGAGTTGAATATGAGGCAGAGGAGATGGTTAGAGCTGATAAAGGATTATAATTTGGAATTGCACTACCATCCAGGCAAAGCTAATGTTGTCGCGGATGCTTTGAGCAGGAAATCGCATTGTATGCTGGGACAAGTCGAATCTACGGAGGTTTTTCCTCCTATGCATTCGGCTATCCTATGCAATATTCAAGTGCAGAATGAACTTGAAAGCAGAATTGTTGAGGGTCAGAAAGTGGATAAAGGAATCTCGTTTATCAAGAAGAAATTAGAGAGAGAGCCTAGTGACCATTTTCGAGTTGATGAGAATGGAATTCTTTGGTATGATGATCGCCTTGTCGCACTCCAAGGATCGAGTTGAAAGAACAGATTCTAGCAGAGGCTCACTCATCAAAGATAACAATTCACCCCGGTAGTAACAAGATGTATCGGGACTTGAGAACTAGATTTTGGTGGACTAAATGAGAAAGGAGATTGTTGCACATGTGGCTAGATGTGACAATTGCTGCAGAGTTAAAGCTATTCACATGAAGACTGCAGGATTGTTGCAACCATTGCCAATTCCTGAGTGGAAATGGGATGAGATTACAATGGATCTGATTGTTGGTTTGCCACATACCCAAAAGGGATTTGATTCTATTTGGGTAATTGTGGATCGCTTAACCAAAGTTGCTCATTTTATCCCTATCAACATACATTACGAACCTCATCAATATGCAGAGTTGTACATTTCACACGTGCTTCGTTTGCATGGAGTACCAAAATCGATAGTGTCGATCGTGGATCGACTTGGACCAATCGATTTTGGGAGAGCCTACAGGAAGCTTTAGGTACCAAACTACTTCGTAGTTCTGCTTATCACCCACAAACCACAGGCCAAATAGAACGAGTGAACCAAATACTAGAAGACATGTTGAGGGCATGTGTGTTATCAAGTGAAAGGTTCTTGGGACAAATGGTTGCCATTAGCGTAGTTTTTCGTACAATAATAGCTATCAAGCCAGCATTCAGATGGCCCTGTTTGAAGCATTGTATGTAAGGAAATGTAGAACACCTCTGAATTGGATAGAGACAGGAGAACGACCCTACTATGGCATTGATCTGATAGATGAGGCTGAGCAGAAAGTAAGAGTGATAAAGCAACACATGAAAGCTGCTCAAGACCGCCAAAAGAGCTATGCGGACAAGCGTAGGAAACCTATTAAGTTCAAGGTGGGTGACTTTGTTTACTTGAAGGTGTCACCAATGAAACGAAAGTACAGCGTTTTGGAGTGAAGAAAGCTAGCGCCTAGATTCAGTAGGCCCATATCGGATTATTGCCACCAAGGGAGAGGTAGCATATCAGTTGCAACTACCACAAGAGATGAGAACTGTTTTCAGTGTCTTTCATGTGTCACAATTAAAGAGATGTTTGAGAGTTCCTGAGGAACAAGTGCCAATTCGGAGTATCGAGGTTAATCAGGATCTAACTTATTATGAAGAACCTACAAAAAGTGTTAGACACTAAAGAGAGAGCCACTAGGGGCAAGGTAGTTAAGCAATACAAAATCCTATGGGGAAATCATGGGGAGAACGATGCAACATGGGAGACCGATGAGTATCTTTCCGAGGAACTATCCCACAGTTTTACAACAAATGGTCAGTTCACCCAAATCTCGGGGATGAGATTCTTTTTAGGGGAAATATTTGTAACACCCTAGGTGTTAAGCACCTTGAAAGCATGATCATTTGCATAGCATAATCATCATTCCATCCATAATCATGTTATTAGTTACATGCACCCTAATTTGACTTCATTTCATGCTTGTTTGATCTAGCTACTATAAGATCTTTGCTATAATGTGGTTTTGGACCTAGATTGTGCCTAGATATATTTTTTGACATAATTTAGGACCATGTTTGGGCTTGAGTTTCAATTTAGAAAATTTTTATAAATCTGCCCTAGAGCTTCAAACCTCTTTGAGTCATTTTGAAACTCTTTTCAAAAAGTGCATGATAGGTTTGTTTCTAGCAAAAAGTTTTCTATATATCAAGTGTAGTACTTTTTATATAGATCAAAAAGTCCTTTATGAGTTTCTTGTGAAAGGCTTGCAAGTGGTTCAATTTGTGCCCAACAGTTTGGGTCAAATTTGATTTGAATTCAAACTCTGTTTTTGAGTTAGTGTTGATGACCTTGCTGTTTTTAATTTTTATCTCCTAATCTAGGCCGAATTAGAAAAGTTAATATTGAGAGTTTTGTAGCTTATGAAATTCTCTACAAAATCACTGTTTTGAGTTTTTCCAAATTCGCATGAATCTCGATGTACAGACCAAAAACCAGAGCTGTGTCGAGAAAAAGCGAGAGGGGGACCTATCGGCGGCTCCCACGCCGACACCGCCGAAATGTCGACGTGGCGGGCGCGTGAACGCCGATGTGCGGCTCGGATCGCGGCGCATCCGTGCCTCGGCGCCACATATAAAGGGCGGGCGACGCTTTGCCCTAACCCTAGCCCCATTCCGCCGCCGCTAGCGCCTAGAAGCAGCGAGAAACGCCGCCAAGCGCACCGCCATTGCCCGTTCCCGGCGCCGCCGCCGTGTTCGCCCGTCGCCACCGCACCAAACCACCCCAAATCGAATCCCCAACTCCACCATGAGCTGCTCTACCTAAAGCCATCGTCGAATCAAGGTAAAGCCGAGGTATCGAGCCTCCCTAACCTGCACTGCCACCGCCTTTCATGAAGTTCCGCCATGGTGGCCACGGCGGGGCAAGCTCGCGGTTCGAGCCGCTTAGGTCGCGTTTAAGTATTTCTTTTGCGTGTTCTAGCTTCGCCTAGGTGTGTTTGAGCTTCCAAGCTAGATGGTTGAGTGCGGATCTCGCCGTCATTTCACCGACGCGCGCCGTCGCCGGGTGCCCGCGGATCGCCGCCGCGTGCTCGCTTTGTCTTGTCGCCATCGTGAGTCCGTTGAGCTCAACCGCTGCATGTCACTCTGGAGTCCAGGGGAGTCAAGAACGTAGGTTAGGTTGCTTAGTCGAGCATCGGAACGGCCGGACCGTTGCCGCCCCGCCGCCGCGAGCCGTCGCCGCGTCGTTTTTTGACCGCTTCAAATAGAACCAAGGGCACCATCGCGGTTTGTCTCGCCGAGTAGCGTCGATTTGAGTAGCCGGTCGAAGTGTTTTGGTCACCGTCGGCGAAGATCCGTTGCCGATCCGCCGCGCCGCGCCGTCGTGCCCTGTTTCATGTCGCCGACACGCGGGCCCCCGCGATTTTCTTTTTCTTTTATCTTTTCTGTTTTTCCGCTTTTGTTTGAAAAGATTAGAAAATTCATAGCTTGGTCATTTTGATGAATTTTTGAGTGAGACAAATTTTGCCATGCTTGTTAGTTGATAATCTATAGTATAAAAATATGAAACCTTATTTTCTAATAACTTTTATATAGAGTTTTATTTATGGCCATAAATGCATGGAAAATGAGAAAATCCATATCTTTTAATTGATGCTAGATAAAAAAATATGCTTCCTGTACAAAATGTTCTTGGTTTTGTGAGTAGAGTCCAGGAAAAATATCATGCATGGTATGTTCTGTAGAAGAAATGTGATTTTCTATTTATGTGCCTTTTTCAATGTGATCTTTGGAAAATCATAGAAAAATAAATATTAGGGTTTTGGATGTGAGACTTGGCATGTTTGCTTTTGATAGGTTTTAGAAGCTTGTCATACTCAGAAATCTGTTGTCCGACACTTTTCATCATACAAAGTATTTTCATGCATAGATTTGGTGCTAGCTTGCCATTTTTGTGTAGGGTTGTATGTGCATGATCTTGCCATGAAATTTTTATGGTAGCCTTGTTAGACCAGTAAGATGCTCTGGTAATTTTTTGCAGAATTTTCTCAAGTAGTTATGTATTTACCATATTTATGTTGCATAGAAAATAGATGAGAAATGCATGTTTATATTAAGGTAATGCATTTTGAGTGATTTACTAATTGTTTCTAGCATGAATAGGACCTGTTAGTATGTTTAGTTTAATAGTCTCACATGTTTAGTCAATTTATTATTCCTAGCTTTTATATAATCATAGTGTGCAAGTGTAGTGTTTATTAGGCATGTCATTTTATGTGCTTTAAGTTATCTTTTGGCTTATCCAGTAGGTTTATTTGGTAGATAATGACTTGGTTTACTTTTTCGGTCAAGTTTGGTAAGGTTTGAATGAGTAGTTTGCAAATTATGGTGGTTGTATGTGATGAAATGGGTTAGAAACAGAGCCTCTATTTTCTCTGTTTTTGAGGCTGTAGACGACAGAATCAGGTCAGGGTGGTATGGAACGTTTTTAGGTAGGTATTTCTGTTAGCTTTCCATAGAGTATTTGTTCACTGAATTTGGAGTTGTAGAACTCTCTATAGGACTGTTTTAGTGACAAGCATGTCTAGCTGCCATTTTTCGTGATTAGTGAGTTAGGGTGTTTGCTTGATGTAGATTAGTAGGGTCCCTTGTGTAGATTTAATTATGTTTCTACGGAAGAGATATCCACTTACTAATAGCATGCATCATGGAGCATTCATCCATCATCCAAATCTTATTTTTATGCAAGTCTTTAATTATGTAATTGTAATAATCTTTTCTCCATCATATGCATCATCCCAGGATCGGGGGAAATAATAGAGGAGCTGATCGAGGAGCAGACGGGGAGCTTCACCACCTGGGAGTGCAGTAGGAGAAGTCATTGAAGGAGGAGAGTCGACCGCCGAGTTGCCTCGAGTGCCCGGAGCACGCGCCCGACGTTCCTCGCAAGGCAAGCCCCGAAGCATTCTCGTCTTTCCTATTCTTCCAATTAAGTTGACTTGAGTCTTTTATATGTTTCATGCATTAAGTTTAGGAAAATGGTTGAAACCGTTGATGCATTGAGATCCTTGTCGAAAGTTGCCCTATCCTATGTAGAGGTCTAGGTTAATGCTCGATTATCATGATTACAAAGAGACAGTGATTCCGGTCACTTGAGGAAATGATGTGAACAATCACATGGGTGATTGTCGCCGCCGCCGAGAACCTCGATTAATTAAAACATGTATGATCGGATGGATATTGTGGTCTTTCCATCCGATCAATTAAGGACTTATCCTTTGTCGGCCGTGGGTCGGAAGTTGAACGCACTGCTCATATAGTAGGCTCCGCGGGGTCGGAGCCGCGGCTCGTGGGAATGTTAGGGGCCGGCTTTCCTCGCTTTATCGCTCCTCCTTTGGCGTGGTAGGTTGGGATTGATTGGGTGCAAGAAGATGCGCCACGAAGCATCGCTTCGTTGTCGCGCTCACTTGGTGGCCGAGAAGGAGGGGGGTAACCGGCGGGGACCGAGACTTTACGCCCCTAACGCCCGGGAGTGATTGGATCTGCCTTTGCAAAGTAGATCCGGTTTATGGGGGTAATCGCCGGTGGTTTTGCAATTGATTCGAATCGCCATCTCTCCCGGATAGTGAGAACCCGGGATGCTTCCACCGACATCGTAGTCTTAATTATTACAATATGTGTGATATTATCATGTTGTCGCTGTTCTAATAATGATCAAGTTACTTATGTGTTATTTATTCTCACGGCGGCAATTGATTAATCTTGACTATACGGGATCTACGGTTATATTTAAATAAGAAACCTTTTAACTTGGAAAATATCAAGTTAGCATGTGTAGGCTCACTAACCAACCTTATTTTGGAAATTAAATGTGAGTCCTTTGAACCCGAGATAAAGCCTAGCATAATCCTTGGAGTCTTTTATTTTATTTTTGCCGGGTAAGTCTAGCCGAGTATTTTGTACTCGTGGTTTTATTCCCATTGTTGCGGTGAGCATTTGTACCATGGGTGCTTTGTAAGATTTGTTTGTTTTCGCCGATGAAGAGTAAGGCGGGGCAAGGCAATTCCACATCCCCTGCCTCATCTTTGTTGCGGGGTTGACTATATCTACTGGCACTATCTTATCTTTGTTTTTCGCTAAAGACTATTTGGTTTTCAAAACTACTGCTTCCGTATTTGAACCTGAGTTTGTAATAATTTATACATCAGACTGATAATTAATATATGTCAAATTTGGTTTGAAATACCTGCGGATTTTACTACCGAGCTCAACGATCCTCGTTATGTTGTTGATGAGTTTGAAATCACTCTGAGATTTCTGGAATACCGGGTTTATATGGACTCAAGTGTAGACTGCGATTGCCTCGGTAATTGTGAATTATACTTGATTTCTTATAAATTGGTCGGCTCTGTCACAATCACTATCCCAAGTAGCCACATGAGACTCATTCTTCTTCTTGGGCTTGTCATTCTTCTCATTCTTCTTGTCATTCTTCTTTTTCTTGCCTTCTTGATGCCCTTCTCATCTTCACTTTCATATGGGCTTTCGGCAATTAGATGACAATCATCATGGCATCTAAAGCATTTCATGTTGCCTTCATTCTTGCCACCCTTCCTCTTGGATGATTGCTTCTTCTTCTTCTTGGAGATGTAGCTCTTCTTCACATACTTTCCCAACTTCTTCACAAAGCGAGCCATGTGCTCATCAATCTCACTTCCACTACTAGAAGTGCCTTCTTCTTCATCACTAGACTCTTCCTTCTTGTTCTTGCCCTTGGATGATGAACTAGCCTTGAGTGCCAAGCTCTTCTTGTCATCTTTCTTGTCCTCATCCTTGGTCTTCTTGTTGGCCTTGTTGATGAGCTCTTGCTTCTTCTTGTCATCTCTATAGGAGTCACCGGTCATGACTTCATCAAGCAATTGGTTGGGAGTCAAATCCTTCAAGTTTGTCCTCACTAGCACGGTGATGAACATCCCAAACCGCTCGGGCAAGCACCTCAAGAACTTAATGTTGAAAGTCTTGTCCTTGATCTCTTCTCCGAGTGAGTTGAGATCATTCACCAATACTTGCATACGGTGAAACATCTCCGGCACACTTTCATCTTCTTCCATCTTGAAGCTATTGAATTGCTCAAGCTTTATGTATGCATTTGCTTGCTTGACGCCTTTGGTGCCCTCATAGCATTCTTCTAGCTTCTTCCAAATGTCATAAGCTATCTCAATTGATTTGACTTGCTCAAACACTCTATCATTGAACGCCTCATGGAAAGCGCTCACGACAATATCATTTGCTTGAAGCTTCTTCTCTTCAAGAGGTGTTGGTTGCTCTTTGTTTGCCACCTCAAACTTGGCCTCGGTCACCTTCCACACTTCTCTATTGATTGACTTGAGGTGTGCAGTCATCTTCACCTTCCAATAGGCAAAGTTGGTGCCATCGAAAGGAGGCGCCTTCTTTGTGTTGTTGATATGCATACTCAATACCATTTTCTCACCGTAGGTTGTTAAGCCCTTTTAAAAACGATGCCCTCTGCTCCGATACCACTTGAAAGGTCCTAATGGCTAGAGGGGGTGAATAGCCTATTAAAAAATCTTGCAACAACACTAAACAAGGAGGTTAGTAAATAAGATGGCGAAGCAAATATAGCGGTGCTACGAACTAGCTATGCAAGCCACAAGTTAATTCTATTGTCTCTACTCACAAACAAAGGCTAGGTTGCTAATTTACTACTATGTGAACAAGATATGCTAACTACAACAAACACTATGAGTTAAACAATTCTAGCAAGATATATCAAACCACTCAAGCTACACAAGTATATCAAAGGTAAATACTAGAGAGGGTGTGATTGATATACCGACGTCGATGTGTAGAGGTGGAAGCCAATCACCGTGATCAATATGAAATCTCCAACGAGCAAGAACAAGATTGACACGGAGATTTTTCACCGAGGTTCACGTGCCGCCGCACACGCTAGTCCCCGCTTAGGCGATACACTCACTTGATGGTTGCTAAGGTTAATGGCCGGTGCCAAATCCCCTGTGGGAGCTCAAGCACACCAATCACAAGAGAGGATTCACAAGCCACGAGCAATCCACTAGTGCTCCTTTCGCGAATCTCCCGCGGGGTAAGGAACTTCCCCTCACAAGTCCACCGGTGTGGCCTCGAACAAGCTCCAATCGAGCTCAACACCGCCTCAACCTCCAAGCCGCTAGGGAACCAAGCAAATTCCCAAGAGGAACAAGATCCCGCAGCTCCTCTAAGGATGAAGTGCCTCTAGATGCAAACAACAATGCAATGCACTTCAAACTCTCTCAATCTCACCCAAAGAATCGAAGTTAGGATGAAGAGATGAGTGGAGGGGAGTATCTCGAGCTCAATAGCAAGTAAGAGTGTTCAAATGTGCAAGAGAGGGCTCAATGAACCAGTCATCCAAGTATATATAGAGCCCACTCAAAAAGGTAGCCGTTGGGGGCTTTCTACGAGCTGACCGGACTCACTGACCGGACGCACCAGCGGGTCCGTCGCAGGCCGACCGCGGCGTCCGGTCGAGCGGCATAACACCCTCAGCCCACAAACCGACGGCTTCCTTCATGGGTTCGGTCGATGCGTCCGGTCACAACCGGAACCTACAAACCATGCGTCCGGTCGATCCTCCAAGATGAGTCCCAAAAACATGCTTACTGGAATTCCGACCAGACTCGCTCGACCGGACCATCCGGTCAAAACCGAGTGTCCGGTCCAGCGTCCGATCCAGCGTCCGGTCGACGGGTCCGGTCGCCGTCTTCTGCGAATTTCAGCATTTTGTCGTCGCCTTTGCTTCAACCTTGCTTCGCCTCTTGCCACAAGTTGCCAACACGTCAAAGATGATCTCAATATCATGTATGTTAGCATGTCGCGATCGATTAGGCAAGAACGAAGTTAGTGCTCTCTAGTCTAAATGCAATATGCAAGTCAAATGGACCTAGAAGCACTTCACCAAAGGATTAGTCGCGGCATCCCCTCTTGATAGTCAGCCATCTATCCTATAATGTGATCACACGCTCTATCGTGTCTTGATCACCGAAAGAAAAACCCTATCAAGTATACATTTGCCTTGATCTCCGGGTTCCTTCCAAACCGACAATCCGAGCTTAACGATCCATCATGTCCATCATCATCGTCCATGTTCATGATCATCATGCTCCACGTCATCCATGTAATCCTATCTCTCAAGTCACACTTAGAGCAAAAGATTAGCATAACAAAGTGTCATCAATTTCCAATACCAAACATGAGATTTCAACTCGTGCTAGACAAAGGGCCTGAGCCCAAACCATGATAAATCTCCTATGTCTTGAGTGTTACGCCATCAAAGCCCACACATCAATATTCTAATTACTCGATGTGGCAACAAGCCCACAACAGTTGGCGCACCAGACATGGGTACATCACGTGTGTTGTTCCAATCTTTGATGTTCCATACCACAGGTGGCACTAGACCTGGCAGTGCTGCCTCCAAAGGCGGTGATAGCTTTAGAGTTTTTCACTAACGCCACCTTTCCTCATGGCAAGATAGATTCGGAAGTCTGGACTTCCTTTGCGGATCATTTTGGTGAACTTCAACTTTTGACGCTAGGCCAACACGAGGGAACTTGGGAGCTCCCAACATCTAAACTTCCAGTCGGCTTTCTAGGGTCGATCTGGAAACCCTCGCATGACAGATTTGCCCTAGCCTCGACCTCAGTGTGAGCTCAAATAAGGAGGGATAATGCCAATAGATGTTCTACACACTAGCTAACATCCATCACCTTCTCATTGGAGAATCTGTGTATCCCCGGAGCAACGATTTTGGCATGTCCTTCCTAGTTTCCTCATGATAGTAGGAATGGATTTTGGCATGTCCTTCCTAGTTTCCCCATGATAGTAGGAATGCTACCACCACCTTCCATCATATGCTTACACACCAGATGTGTGAGGATACATCATCAAATGACACGCTTGTCTAGATGATTAGATTTGAGGCGGACTCAATCCACCACATCCTCGAGCAGTTCTTGAGTTTTGGCCCAGAAGATGGCCCTAGAAGCATCGACAACTATCATCCAGAGCAAGAGTGAAATGGTCCACAAAGGGAATCCACATAACAAACCAAAATGTGATAGTCCTAGGAAAACACATCATCACATTATCGGAATCTAGTTGATACCTTGCGAATACC
Organism: Hyparrhenia diplandra; assembly: GCA_015847255.1. Classification (NCBI taxonomy): domain Eukaryota; kingdom Viridiplantae; phylum Streptophyta; class Magnoliopsida; order Poales; family Poaceae; genus Hyparrhenia; species Hyparrhenia diplandra. The sequence goes on from JADLZK010009926.1 coordinate 135,508, forward strand.
TGTCTTAGAAGGGTACAATATAGAGGTTTGCCCATAATTATTACATCGCCATATTAGCGGAATCATACACACACATAGAATAGCATTAAGAGTAGAACGAAAGCCTTCCAATATAAATATGGCACATGAGCACATTTTTTGTCACAATTTTGCAAGGAGGTTGGACATGATTTGTAATTCTGATATTAGGAATTAAATTAGATCTTACTAGCAAATATGCTCGTGTGATGCAGCAGATCATAAGCTGTGCAGCTTGAAGATTTATGCAATGCTTGTGTCAACTGTTGTAATACATCTTAAAATCAGAACACCATGGTTACATGCATGCTATTTTAACTCATATAAACACGGGTTATGTCAGGATCACGGACATGATAGCTGACAGAGGTGCATTGTGGGAAGTAAATTAAAATGTGGCACCATGAAGAATCCTTTCTGCTGAGGTATAAAGACTTGCAACAGGTATGTCATATTATGAAATCATGTTTATGCAAGGGAAAGTACCAGAGTCTGGACCTTATACCAAATCTTTTACACAGCTTACAGAAGGCTATAAAACCGCACACAGAACAGTTTCATCTTGAATTTATACATAAAAAAAATGCATTAATCAGTAGTAGAATTGCTTTGGTCAGTGGAAACCCAATCATTTGATATCATGGAACAGCTCTGGCAGATGCCCATTCGTAAGCCTGCTCCGTCTTGTGATCTTAGGATCTTTCTTCTTGGGTTTTAGACTTGGATTTTACCCGTCGATCTGGGCAGCTGCACGTCGTTTAGCAGTGTTTGTCATGGGCTTGATGCCATTCTTCTGAAGCTCCTTTTCTATGTCCACCATGTCGCGTGGTAACTCAGTCTCCCGGAAGAGAAGTTTCAGGTCATCATCAACCTTGGTCTTCGTTTTAGGATCATTAGGGTACACAATGTCCTCTTGTGAGTCCATGTTTGATAACAGCCAAACTTCACCTGCTGCCTTCAGTGCCTACAGCATGATGGTACTCGAGATTACCCAAACATACTTGAATAAAAATAGTAGAATAAGCTCGGTCACTTAGTTCTGCTATGCTAGTGGACACTGCAACTAGAGAGAACACACACAAAAAAGAGCCAATTATATCATGGGACTCACTAAGCAGTACCAATTTGAACAGAAATATATAGGCTGACAGATAAACTAAAGTACACATTGCAGTATATCTTTGTAGGTTATACAGTATATAGAGCTAACTAACTTGGACATATTCGTTTTAGCATTTTCGTTATTAACTAATTGGATACCTTTTAGAACAGTGTAAGCATCATGTGATGTTTAAAGCAACATGTTAAAGTATCAGATAATGAGAATTAGCATCACCTGCAGATCTTCCATTACAGTTGGGTATGCATCCTTAATTTCCATGACAGCAAGACCCTCTGCGAATTTTCTTATCAGAATAAGTAGTTGATCTTTTCCCTTAAGATCATGCTTGGACTGCTCACATGCCAACATTGAATTAACACACAAGACATCAGAAATCAGAATAGTTAAGTGCAACAAGAAGACAAAACAATGAAGGTTGTTAGAATAAGCACACAACTACTGTAATGATCAGGAAATCCTTATCTACTTTTTCCTCACAACATCATTCCAATGCATTTTAATTGTTAAAGGTTTACTTATTGGCCATGAAAGCTATAGTTTAGCACAGTATGATACACAACTATCATGAGCCACCGAATTATGTCAACTGAAAGAAAACTGAGTTGAGAGGAAGATCAATGACTGGCACAAGCAATGAAGTCATAACTAATGAAAATCCACAGTTTCCAGGTTAGTAAAGTAAAAAGGAAGGCGCATTAGATACTATTTAAGCAGTTGAGGTCACCAGAGAATGCCAAGTGAATCATTCACGCATTTCATGCTAATATAAGCAGTTCAAGTCAATTATGAACAACTACACAGTAATAATTCCTTTACCTTGTAAGAAAAACGCCTTCCATCATACTGTACTTTGGGGTTGTTCCTCAAGCTGTCAGAGACTGCCTTGTTACCATGAATATCTACATAAGTTGCTTCATTTATTTGCTCTGCAGTAAAAGCTTGTCTTGTCTGGAAACCCAAAAAAAGAAATAATAATATCAATTACTGTTTTTAAAAAATCAATTCATGAACTAGATGCAGCATGGTAATCTATATATGCCAGATAAGGAACTTCTACAATGATTGCTTAAATGAAGAAAAACGGGCCAGAACAGAAAACCATCATAGGCGTTTTCATATTTTTAAAGTATCTAATTCTAATCTAACCGGTGAAATGGTTAAAATATTCAGTAACTGATATATAGCGTCCACACATGACAACCCATTTCACTTTGGCCAGATAGCAACTTAGTGTAGCCTGTCGTTGATCTATCCTTGACATTCTGTTTATCATGGGTTAACACACACATAAGGGTACAACATACCAAGACTGAGCGTCTTACATGTCAGGAAACACATTCAGACAGTACCACAAATTGGGAAGGGGTGGCACATGATACAGGTAAGTGTTCTATAAGCTGAAGACATAGAAATAGGACATCCACTGAGGCAGGGCTTCTATAAACAATGATAGTTCAATGCTTCAACGATACTTAATTTTTCAATAGACGACTAGGGTGTTGATTTCCAAAATCAGTTATTTTTTTAAGGCCAGAGAAGAAATCATTCTCTGACAACATTGCACACTAGTACTAAAAAGAAAATAGAGGAGGTTTGTAGCTTAATAAAAGTACCTTGTAAAGCAGTTCGATGACAAGCTTCATCTGTGCTCCAACAGGAGATTTCCTAATCGAATTAATATGCTGAAGCCTTTCAGTATCATTTGAAAATTTAATAGATTGTGATGATCTTGGAGGAACAGAGGGAGCATTTATTGGTTGGGCTCTGTGCTTTGGCTTTGAAGCCGAAGCTTGATTTGCAGCTATGCTAGTCAAAGACGACTGGCACCTCTCCTGCTGTTGCTTGAATCTGGAGAGGCTATCCTTGAGGTCCATCTAGAGAAAGAAATTTTATGTTAGCGATTGCCACACAAACATAAAAAAAGTGAACGTTGAACACCAGAAAAGAGCAGGAGCTGCAACATACTGTGGACATGTGGATGAAACTGAAGGAGAATAGAATCGGTGGAGCATCAGATGTATTGCATTGGGCCTCATGCGCTGATTGTATGGAGTGACTAACGCCCCACACCATGTGGTTCTATTCTTATTACTCTAACAAAAATCAACACTATCAAAGACTCTATAGGGTGTTTGGTTTGAGAAATGGGTTAGTCCATCATCTTCTCATTCCTCATTCCTCACATGCTAATAATTAGAAATAGTGCGAGGAATGGAGTTATTCCACCAAATGTTAGGAATAGGCTAACGTCATCTAGAATGGTTTGATTTCTCTACAAATGCATTACATCGCACGGATGGAAACAATCAGGTTTAAATTTCCAAGGTTTCGCATCATCTCTTCAGAGACCAATTGTGTGAAATCTACAAATATGACAAAATGCCTTACGACAGCTGAAATTTCCAGCCCCGCCTACAGAAATTGAGCACTTTGCGACCATCAAAAATCAAAATGGCGCAGGTGCAATGCAAGCCGGCTGAAGCGCATCAATCATCTGGAGAAATCGTCCGGGGCAATGGCTCGACTAATTACGTCCTCATACCAGATCGGATCCAACGAAACTCGAGCAAACGCGGTAGATAACTGGGCCGACCTCTCTCCTGATCCCCGGGCGGGTGAGGGAGATCGGCGGCGCACTGGCCGGACCGAAGCTCCCAATCAAAACGCATAAACCGCGATCGAACTCACCGGATCGGATCGCAGCGGACGCCTTGACCGATGCCACCGGATTTAGTCCGATCGGAAGGACGGGTACGTGCGATCAGTGGAAGGGAAACGCCGGCAGGGCCGCAGGGAGTTCGTCAGCCTCCGCGACCTCTAATTTTCCATTCCTTGTAAAGATATACTACAGTCACAGCAGCGCGCACGGAATGCGGATATCCTCGAGTAAAGATGTGCACCGCCAAATGTGGACTACCGCTATTAGGTCCTGTTTGACAGTACGGTGAGTGCTGTAATTTTTAGTGCAAAAATAAAACCTGGAAATCTTTTCCTTAGGGCTCGTTCGGTCGTGGACATGCAACCACCTGGATCCAATCCCAGTTTCCTTCCTAAAATGTACCGGCTATTTGAGGATCATGCAGAGGTCACATGCAGCAAAAAAAACTCTCACCTCACTTGGAATGAATCCTGACCACTAGGGTCTGGGAATGAATCCGCCCGGATGCTACATGCGAAGAACGTGTGGAGATTATGTGCTGCAGAATGAAGTCCCATGGAGACTTCCGCAATCCGCATGGAATTAATCCATTGCATCCGAACATGCCTATATGTTGTTTGGATTGAAGGTAAAAAAAAATGTCTTTGATTAGAAGATTTTTTTTGAAACAAATTTCACGGAACAAGATTTTTTTTTAATCGGTCAACGGGGAGAGGATTCCCACCTGATTTTCATTGATCATTTGGCCGATCGATAGTACAAATACAATTTTGCTTAGGGCACTCACAATGCAGACTCTACCATAGAGTTTAAGCGTATTACATTCATATTTATTGTAATGTGCCGATGTGTCGCTCATGTGACGGTATATTTATGGATTAGAGAGGGAGAAAAATCAAGACTCCAAGTCTTATTTAGACACTAAATTCCGCGATATTCGAGGTAATAAATGAGCTTAGACTCTACCATGAGTGCAGGTTGGGAGTGCCCTTTATAGACTAATGTGAGGTTTATATTGCATTAGCTAAAATGGTGTACCACGTATCAGCGATCACCTGCTCCTTCTTTGGCAAATTATGCTTCCACAACATAGCTTCCGACCTACACGCCAACAAGGTAGCCTGTGTTTCATCGTCCGCTCATTTCGGAAGGCCAAGTTGTTTGTCCTCTTCCATATGTCCCAACAACAGAGAAGAACGAGCTGAATTGATTCTTGAGGATGTGCAGTGGGGCATTGATCTCTTGCACCTTAGCCATAACCCAAGTTCGGTCAGTACTCAGAAGTGACCTCGAGCGCATCCCAAAATTCTTTTTATAGCCGGGCAGCCAAAGATAATATGGGCCGGTGTCGCTTCTGCTCCTTGACAGACCTCACACACTAGGAGGAGCTTTGTTTTCTTAGACGAACCTGCCCCAGAAGTCCTGACCATTGCCATTTTTCTTGTGAGCTTTGTACAACAGCGCAAGGTGTCCAATTCAGCATTCCTCTTAATCATTGGGCTTGGCCTTCTATCCCTCCCACCCCCAATTGCAACTGCTGGATTATCGTAGAGAGTTCAACGAGCTGCAGATTTGCAGTTTGGGAGCGTCGTTGGACTAGACTTGATTCCACAACACCTTAGACAGCTTGCCTAATTGTTATCTCCGAAGTTTCTGCAGTGGGTAAGCGCAAGGTGTCCAATTCAGCATTCCCTTAATCATTGGGCTTGGCCTTCTGTCCCTCCACCCCCAATTGCAACTGCTGGATTATCGTAGAGAGTTCAGCGCGAGCTGCAGATTTGCAGATTTTGGGAGCGTCGTTGGACTAGACTTGATTCCACGACACCTTAGACAGCTAATTGTTATCTCCGAAGTTTCTGCAGTGGGTAAGAAGTTGGGGAACCTCTCCACCATCGAATCCTCGCCTTGCCAAACACCATGCCAGACTGAACTAGTTACGATCGAGGGAGGCTCTTAAAGAAAAATGTTTGTAGTCATAATAATATTGTAATCCTCGAGTACTATAAAGACATTCACAATGCGGACTCTACCATAAAGTCTAAAACTATTTATACTTTAGGTAACATGGACTTGGAGTCCAAATAAGACTTAGAGTCTTGTTTTTTCTCCCTCTCTTTTCCATAAATATACTACCACATCAGCGTCACATTAGCAAAGTGCAATAAATATAATGATAATAAATAAGCTTATACTCTATGGTAGAGTCTACATTGTGAGTGCCCTAAGCAACAATGACCGAACCCGGGTGTTGTTTGGTTCCACGTCAGAGCGAAAATTCTGTACGCCCTAGCAGCCGTCAAGCTTATCTGGACGGCTTAGCTTTCATCAAGATGTGTGACAGCTCGGCTTTTGCATGCTAAAAGCACCACCATACAACATGCAAGCCTAAAAAGGTGACCGAATAAGCTTGACGGTCGCTACGACAAACTGCAATGCGTTTCTGGTCCACTAACGCAAATGGAAAGAGTTGTTACCGTTCTGTGTTACACTTGTTTTTAATGAAAAAACGCGATTTGTTTGGTTGCCGCACTCCAGGTCCGCTTGAGGCGACGAGAGGAGGGAGGTGTGCAACTGGATACGGCGGCATTGTCCTCGGACCCGAAACCGTCACGCTCGGTCCGGCCGGCCCCATAAATATCGCGGGACGTCCAGACAGAGGAAGAAGAGAGCACGAGACGATGGCGGCCCTCCTCTTTGCGTCGCGCAAGCGTTGCGCCAGCACGCTCGACGAGCCGGCCCTCACGCCGCCCCACCTCGCCAAGCGAGGTCGGTTCTCGCCCACGCCGGCGGCCTTCGCGACGCAGCAGCAGGCGTCGGCGGCTACGGCCGAGGCGGCGGCACTGCGGGCGGCCTTCGCGAGGCAGCAGCAGGCGTCGGCGGCTACGGCCGAGGCGGCGGCACTGCGGGCGGCCTTCGCGAGGCAGCAGCAGGCATTGGCCGAGGCGGCGGCGCTGCGGGAGGAGAACGGAGCGCTCAGGGCGCGCGTGGAGGACCTGGATCGCGACAACGGCGTGCTGAAGCGCGGCGTGGCGGAGCAGCACAGGCGGCAGGAGGCTCTGGAGCACGACGTCGGGGTGCTCAAGCACGGGGTGGCGGCGCTCCACCGGCGCGAGGCGGAGGCCAAGGCGCGCGAGGAGGAGGCCAGGCGCGAGGCGGCGGAGCTGAGGAACAAGGTGGCGGAGCTCGAGGCGGCCAACTACGCACTCGCGGCACGGATGCTCGCCACCGACAGCTGCCGCTTCCAGGCGTTCCACGGGCCCGACGTGTTCTGAGACGACACCAGCGGCGACTTCCCCGACCGAGCAAACTGTGGATTTGCTCGCAAATCTTCTTTGTTGTGGTCGCAAATCTTCTTTGTTGTGGTCTAGGGCTTAGAGATTAGCACCATGTTGCTTGCGGATCAGACAGACCCATGTAAAACCCTAACAGCTATGGCTTCGTTAGTCTGGATTGATCTTGACGACTTTGCTAGTTTGTTAGCCCAGATTTCAAACTGTTTTGATATCTGATACCAAATTGTAGTTGTAGCAGATGTATAATTAGTTTCAATATATGCAACGAATATTCAATTCTGTATCTCCCTCTGTAATGCAAGGAAACAAAACGTCGAATGTGCATTGATATCAAAACCGACAGTGTAGCAGCTCTGTTCTATACAGAAACTAATCACGATCAATTGCAAGGATAATTGGCATGCTGTACCAATTAGCCATAGTTACTCTAGCGCAATATGTGCCAGCCAGCGCTTCTGTGTTAAGCCTTATATACTGTGTATTTTACAATGAATATAAATTGAAACATCCCACTTTACTGTGAATGAATGTGTGCTGTACAAGAATCATGTCACCCCGCATAACTTCTTGAAGTATTTCCTATAATGGGTTTCTTTTTCCCAAATTTTCTTTTTAGCAAGCTTGATATTAGAAGTAACACGTTTCCTGATTAAATTGCGAATTACAAATAGCTGAAAAAGCTTTATTGCTATCTCTAGAGGTAATCACGCGTATGCTCTGTACAGAAACTAATCACAATTACAGCCTCATGCTTTTTCTAACTCTGGCCAATGCTTAATGTCCCTCCTCCCTAGCCCAAAGCACCCTGGCACCAAATTCCACAAAACCTGGAATTAAGAAGATGATAACTTGTAAGATGAAGTCCATCCATATAGCAAACTAGAGGAAAGTAACTATTGTACCTCTAACCATGGTACAGGAAGGGAAGGAAGGGAAGATCTCGTCACCAAGATGCATCCCTAAGACAAAAATTGTGTACTGATGAGTAGCTCCATCACACTGACAAATTAGTGGTCCTTAAAGATTCAAACTGTGGTGACGGCATGAAGGAAATTAACAATCAGTTTGAATCTGGTTCTGCACCAAACGTGAAGAAATGTTGGTAGCCTTACTATATTAATTGAGTAAGCAATACCAGGTAAGCAATTAACCAACAAAGGAGATGAATTGTCAATACTCAATAAAAATTGTAAGCATAGCACTAGATGCTAAATTAACGCTCTATCCAACAATCAATAATTGCAAGTGGATTTCAGTACAAATTTTGAACTCCATCCAAAATTTCCTTTCCTTTTAGTCCTGCAGGCTTTTCTCTTGATTTAAGTAAATGCGAGCCATCTGGTCACAACAAGGGATCAAAATAAATCTCAGATGAACAACATCTAATTTTGTTGTGCCACGCTGCAATGTTCCATCAAGTGTTTTGCTATTCAAAAGAGATGAAGGTTTAGCATCACTTTGAAAGAGCTACCGCAGTGATAAGTTCAGTCTCATAGTGCATTCAGCCATATATAGGCTCGAGTCTTAATATCATTCTTTTTAGTATTTATCTTAAAGACATTTTAAATTTTACATACATCTCACATATATTAAAACAAAAACAAAAACAAGCAAGATTACTGGAGCCTTAAAGCTTGAACTACATACCATACTTAACAAAGCATCATTTTTTTTCTTCTATTAACCTGCAGAGGATCAAAGAAAGTAAGCAGGCAAACAGAAAGCCATGAGTGAAATTAATGCTTATGATGTCAGTGACTGGAATATGAACTCACGTAGAAAACTTGACTTTTGTGGATGACGACTACCAGTCTGTTTCGATTTTTGCTCCTTCATTTGCCATATTTTCTGCGGTTTCTGACTTCTAACTGAATGTTTGCTCGTTTCACCAACTGAAGTGGTCCTCTTCTGTATCTTCTCATGATATATAGCTGGCGGTGCAAGTTTCAATGGAGGTACGGGTTTCTATATGAAAGGACTTCTGCGCTTTCTGAAGATTATTCAGTATTTCATACTGCAAAAGAAATGTTATCCAGATATCACATCGATTAGAAGAGACACAATAGAAGATTAGAACAAGGTACAATTTCACTTTTCACTTGTCAGAAAGGCATCCAGTTTTAGTTGCGAGATCTATGATACAACAAAAAAAAAAAGGTAAGACCATCTGATAATAGCCATACCCGTGACATCTGTTGAAGCCCACGAGATCTCTCAGCATGATCAACTTCATGAATCTGATGGATGCCATGTGACACTTCATGTTCAGCCCCAGAATACTTCATTAGCCCATTGTCAAACATAGGTGATTTGCTTCCGAAGCTGCGTGATCACTCGTGGGAGAGACAGACAGGGCATCCCTCTTTGGATTCCTGATTGGATGACCTGCTCTGCTCAGACTCACACTGAAGATGTGTTGCATGCCCACAACTGAACAACCGTACGGGGCTGAAATAGCACCTTCTTTAGAAAGTGAGCAGTTGCATATGCAGCATACAAAAGTCTGTGGAGCAAACCCATGACAAACTCCTCTCTTTAATAAGCTCAAGGTATAAAATGAGTCATCCTCAATTACTGACTTAGCTGTTTCCTGCAGAAAGGTGAATTAGGTATCAGAGCAGAGAAGCAAAGAATTGTTTTCTATCAGAAACATTATGGGAGATACCAGAAACTAAAAGCAGTGATGTTTTTTTTTTTTTTCATTTGGCCTTAAGTCAATTGGTACATACTAAGTAGAGAGCTCAACACTTGAACATGAGGTAGATTTAAATGAGAAGAACAAAACAATCAATTTCAGGAGTCAATGCAGGAATATAGATGAGACCATGGACGAATATATCTAGTTTAGGACATTATGAGGTACTAGCATTATTAAATATAGATGAGACCATGGACGAATATATCTAGTTTAGGACATTATGAGGTACTAGCATTATTAAATAACAAAATTCAAGGGTGTTAATGAACTGGGTCCCATACTTGGTCCCTGAGTTACTAACAAAGTAATAACAAGAATACCATTCAGGATGAGGATACAAGCCAACACAGCCAGCATGGACCATACATAACTTTTTTCAACCCTTTTCTATTGAAATGAGTATGTCATGTGATTCAAAAATTTACCAATGATCTTCTACGGTGTTCCATAAAGCAGTAAATGGAGTATGTAATTATAGCTGTTACCTACACTAGACAAAGGAGTCATACCAGTATTCTTTTTCGTAAAGATACATAGATAACATTCTGTGTATCACAAGTTTGAAATCACCAAACTCTTGACTCCCATTATCGGATAATAGTTTTGCCATGATTGCCGGTAGGGGTATATAACCAGACATGGCCTCTATTATTTCTCCAACACACTGTGAAAATACTTTTCGCAGAACATTTAGGCACTTTTCTTTAGTTGAAATCCTCATTTGTTGAGATAGTCCTTTCTCCTTCATATGTTCCATTGGTGCTTCACTCCAATTTGACTTAGCACCTTTTCCATTTACATCCTTGATTCCATACAATTTTTTAGTGGCTCTGAGAAGCTGAACAATAACCCAACAATGTTGAAGAAGTAATGGTATACATTAGTAGAACAGATAAATATCTAAATATGAGACTTCAGCAAACTAGAGCACACAAAGTTGAACAGTTTGAAAAACTTCCCCAAATTATCCCATAGCATTAAGCTAGCATTGTCTTTTCTAGATATGCTATTGAATCTAAATCTAATAGATAATTTCCGGACAAAATATTTCTGTTATTGGCTTATTGCTCAAGTTTTTATCAAAAGTTAACAACCATAACTAAGGCATTAACTATATGTGCTATCAGTCTCCTCATAAATACTCCATATGCCATTTTCGAGAACAGGGACATATTGGCAATTTCTAGATTGAGAAAAAACTAGACAAACCAAGGAGGAACCAGCTGGTTTTTTATTAAGAAAAATAGGCACCTAAATTCCCTTCGACAAGGACTTGAACCTGGATGGTCTAGACATACATCCACACCCTTGACCAACTCAGCTAGCTATGATTCACTGTACAAATTATTTTTGTAACACTATAATGCTAACTTAAGTGTTCATGTATTGTAGCATAACTTACGAGTCAAGCAATTGGAACCAAAGGGACTGAGATTCCTCTGGGTCCAAGCGCTGTGAATTCCTTTGGCACAATCCAATGGAGGCATGCAATGCATCAAGCACTGGATGAGCCTTAAACAAAAAGTTGAAAATGTTAAAACCTGTACAGAAGAAGTTAAAAACTGAGACAAGAATTCATGTGTGAGAAATAAACCTCATTCATTTCTAGAATGATGTCTGGTTGCTTAATTTCAGAGATACTTTTTGATGCGACACCAGAGAAAGTATTTTCCACAGAAGAGATAAATAGGCTAATTTTTTCATCAAGTCCAGCCAGAATAAGATCTAGGGCACTCCCAACATCACCAACCCTCTCTTGCAAGAATGCAGCAGCATCTGTAACTCCATAATCTAGGCAAAGATGCAAGCACCGCTCCAATCTGTAACTGTCAAAAGTCTCCAGAAACTTCAGAACTGACCTTCTTCGCCCTCATACTGGCATAAAAGCTGTGAAGGAAGATGTGTTTGATTAACAAAGATCATGAGAAATATGAAGCAATAAATTTTGCTTTCCTATTATGTATTTTCAGAAAGAAAAAACTTGTGACAGTTACTTCAAAGCTTGCAGCTAACAGCGCACATTTTTTTATATATATATTTGCAAGAAAAAAAAATTGCTATGTGATGCCTAACTATTTCTAGAGATTCACTGTCCTAGCTGCCAATATGTTTGTAGCTTCGCTTGTTCTTACAAAATTCATGTACAATATAGCTGCTAGCACTAAAATGTTCAGTGATTATCAAATGCTCCATACAATTGAAAGGTACTAAAGTTCAAAAAATGTATCACTACCTCCAGATAAAGTTCAACTAACTCATCGCCGATGTGAACAGGATTGTGGCATAACTTGGAGAGATTTGATAGCCTCTGCTGATAATCTTCAACGCCGGTAGAAGAGTACTGGAGTTCAAGAGTTTGTTTGTTTCTTACTTCAAGCTTATTGAAGACAAGTTTTCCAGACAAGTGTACTTCAATAGCAGTTTTCAAGAAAAGAAAGAGGCTGTGTCTGTCAGAACGAAGCTCTGCTAATATTAGCTGTATCTTATCACAGAAATGATCAATGGCCAAGACAAATGCACACTCCCTGAGAATCCAGTCATAAGAGAGAATGAGCACATTCAGTAGAAAGACAAACATGAGAGGAAGAACGAAAGAAAAGAATATGATTTGGTTGATACCTGCTTAGCTTGACTAGCTCAGGAAAGCGAGATATTACTGTGGTATGAAATGACAAAGCTTCATCATCAACCAATTCTAGTAACTTTTATCAATGAAGATGAAAGCATGTAATGGTTCCTCTTTATCCTTCATGTAACTATCTAAAGCAGACAAATTCTGATTCCTGGTCGTAAATATCAAGCCACAGGCCTGCACACGGACAAGAATGTTTTCATTCATAAGCTGGCAATTTTGAGTAGCAGTGCTACATAAATTTCATAGGAGTGAATCTAACAGAGCAGTGGTAGCAAACCTGATAAAATGAGCATCTGAACAAAGGTTCAAGACAAAATCCGAATTCCAGTCATTTCGGGAACCGCATTGAAGAGTTGAAGAACTTCTTTTTCTTTCTGAGTCCTTGTTCTTGTGTCATCATATGATGAAATGAGATAAGTAAGAATGTGCATAACAACTCTCTTAGATGCAATAGCCCTTTTGTGGGAAACAAAAAAGGACACAAACTCCATTAAATAGCCAAAATCCTTCTCCAAAGGCCAAAATTCTGATTCAGCATTACCCATGAGAACAGACCGAATCACATCATTTTCCAAACCAACAATGTCAATGATAGCATCAACAACACTTTGTACCATAGTATTTTGGCCATCTGGGCTTCCAGCGTGCCAACACCATCTTCATTGTCTGAAATATATGTATTGACAGTACTCAGAAGGTCATCTCTAGGTTCAAAGTTATCCTGCACAAAAGCACATTTGAGGACTTCCAAAGTAGCTTCAGTATCCATCCATAGCAGATAGCATATGTTTAGGCACTTTCCGCAAGAAGCATTGAAACCCTTAAATACTTCAGAAGTGAGTGGCTTAGACTCTTCAAGCAGAAATTGCAGGAGTTCTTCCCTCACTGAATGAAGCTGGGATCGGGAATTATCCCATGCCCTTTAAAAGAAAGTCATGTCAGAACATCTATCTGAGTTTTATTTACAATATAAGAAAACAAATCAATACAATACAATATTTACTATTTCTGGTTCTGCTGCTGGTAGTGGTGCAGACATTCTGATGACTGACAAAGCATCTTATGATAGATTCAATCTCTCCATTGTCTCCAATTTGATAATCAAGCTTTCAACAAAGTTTTACTAACAAAATATAGAGGATTCTTTTTTTTTGAGCGAAGTATATAGAGGATTCTGGGCCCACCCAAAAAGAAATACCACATGGAAAACAGGGATTGTTGTCTAACTACATACTATATAATCTTTCATTGATATAATGAACTGGTAAATGATAAATCATATGACACAAATGGAGACACTAACCTGAGGAAATGCCAAGCCCTGAAAGCAATATTTCAAATAAACAAGCATCCTGTATCTGTTTGAACAAACAACAGATTAGAAAACTAAGAAATTACTGTATATTTCTATTTAATTCTAGCAACATACTAAAATCTAGAAAAAATATATTAAGTTCTATGTGTAGCCTCAGGAATATCTAGCAAGAATTAAACAAGCACAACTACATCCCGTCCCTTTATATTCACAAGTTTGAGAAATTTTTACATAGTATTACTATTACATCCATCTGTGCAACAGAAGAACGAGGGAAAAATCAAGATTCATTTGTTCTTTTCTCAAATAAAAATGATAGCCAGATAAGGAACAACAACGTGTTCGCTATAAACACTGTTTAATAAAAGTTTACCTGAAGATACATTTTTATCAGGAATTTCAGAATTAAGAAGATCATGGTCAATCAGAATATAAAATATTGTATCATATTGTTTCATAGAACTGCTGCTAGCCAGGATATTACGCACCCACTAGAAGTATCATCTTTAGTGTTGGTGTTCTGAACGACTGATAGAAGTTCCTCTAGAGGTGTACGGAAATCATTCAGGCCTTGGTTAAATAAATAAATCAGTGCACCGTATAGCCCATGTTCACGACAAAGTCTGACTACCTGCACACAACAGAAACATAATAACATGTGTTGGCGAGCTTGAACTCAAGATACAAAGCGAACCACAATAAATCCAATAGAAAATTAAAATGCTATTTTATAGTCAATAAGAATTTTTATTACACTAGTGACATAAACAAATTACAAATATTTCCTATACCTGATTAAAGTCCAATGAAGAAATATCCATGTGAAGGATGCATTGTTCAACTCGCTGCAACCATCCTTTGCCACTATAATGCTCCACTAGTGCTTGCATGATCTACAAGTACAATGGGATTATATGCATATTTATTATTTATTTACAGATTATTCTACCACTAGTATACATCCAGATGCTGCTCACCTCAGGGGGCAGAGAACCAAGCATATCCTTCAATATATAGGGCTCTAGCACCTCCAGAAACATACCTGTTATCATGTTATTCCAAACCTTTCAAGTTAGCAACAGTTTAACAACAAATACGTACATGCACTGTCCCATACGCCCAAAAGTATGTTTACATATACAATGTTTATCTAATATAGAGACTACAAATACATACAATCCTATGAAATTTAATACATAAGTCAAAATATATGTTCTAAGCTTAAGCCAGTGTGAGAGAGAGAGTGTGCATGCACGGTCAGTGTGTGTGTGTCTGTGTTGTCTTTACTTTTCTGCACTTTTTATTCTTTAATGAAATATAATGCACAGCTCTTCTGTGTATTCCAAGGGTGGGGGCAAAAAATATTCCAAAACAGAAATAAAAAACAACAACAACAAGGCTAATGAGCTACAAAAAATATAATAGCACAAGTCAGAATATGGAAAACCTTCTGCTTTGGTTCAGATTTCAAAAAATGGAAGTGGACAACTTAGATGTGGACAACTTAGATCAGAAGTATTCACATATCTTTCGATGGTTATGTTTTCGTGCTTAAAGTTCAACAAAGATCATATTATGGAATGATATTGTTCACTGTTTTGCAAGGCATGAATAATAAAGCTAAGAATTTAACTAAAAGGAAATATTTACTGCTTCTACTGAGAGAGTTAGAATAAAAGCCTACCTCCACTTTTTGTGCAGCAACAAACTTAGAGAAGACTGTACTCGAAAAGGATATCGTTACGGCCCAATGTGCACACAATACTCAACTGCAACCCCTACACGAAGCGTATTGCTCATCTCTTTGTGTAAGCAAGGGATGGATCTGCCTCTATTAGAACATCTGATTCTCCCCTTTTTCCAGTATGATTTGACAGTGCAATTGAAATATATTCAAAAAACATAACTTATATATGATAGCAGCAACTCTACTAGGTAAAGGCATTATGAAGCTTCTCTAATCAAATCAACGTTCTTGGGAGATCAACAAGAACCCCTGTGTCTGACCATCATAAAGCCTCATTGCCATGTCTAGTGCACCCATCCAATAAGCCGCCAGCCTCTTTAGTGCTTCAATTCGCTCTTTCCATGGAAGAAGTCGAAACCGTGAGAAAAGATGGCCCAGAATATACACTGTAGCACCTCTTACTGCTACTGAACTGTTAAAATGCCTCTCTGGGTTTCCAAACCTGTTAAAAAAAAATGCATGGTGCAATATTGTGTCATCAAAAGAAGGCCATCAGGAACAAAGGTAGTTCTGCAGAAGCTTCACTGCCGTCTTTTAGGAGAATAAACAAACTGCCCTCTCCAAATTAAGAACCACTAACATCTGAGAAAAAAAGAGAGTAATTTAATTTTAGATTGCCAAGTAGAGAAGACATTAATAGCAGAAAAAGAACTTTTTTGCATACCTGGTCATCCAACCAGGCAAAACACCAACAGCTGCACTATCAAGCTTTCCTCCTTGTGTTTAAATATCTTGATTTAACAAACTTTGCAACTTGCACTTGACGGTCCCATGCAAGTAACTAGCCATGACTTACCCGTTCTTCATCTAGCATCATCATGTTGTTAGTCCCCAAAAAAATTGAAATACACATTAAAGAAAAGCAACCAATGCTCTAAAAAACCCCTTTTACCTACTGGCTATGATTCATTCAAAGATGATGTGTATTTCCGCAGCATACGCAATGGAGCCCACTCCGTGCTCCATCTGGTCTAGAGAAGGTCTCAATATGGTCAACATGGTCAATATTGGTACGAGTCTAACCTAACAGGAAAACAATAGAATATCACCCTCATTATAAGAATTCATGACACATATAACAGCTACTAAAATCACAGAACTAGTTTCCAAAATTATAACTGGTTCAAATACCACAAAGAGCATGTTGATGCATAATAAACATGACTACAACACCATCCTCCATTGGGAAGAGCCTTCATTGAAAAAATTTCCACCCAGAATCTACTCCAACCACACCTCCAACAACACCACCCATCATGCTGCCCAGGACCACCACTGGAGGAAGTTGTCTGATTTCCCTGGGCAGATGAGTTACTAAAACAAAAGATTCATCCACAACAAGGACATGCTGAGTTAACAATTCCCAGTATTCCCATCAAAAAGGCTGTCAAATTGTAGCAAGGTTTTGTCAGCCCTAATATGTTCAACACGGCACTAAAGTGAGCACAGTAAGTAAAATGATACGTTTTTCCATACCTGTTCCCTTGACAGTCAAACGACATTACGGGGATAATGGGAAAACGTGTGCACAGAACTACCCCCTTTGAATCCCCAGTGATGGCTTTAGATTGGCGGATAAAACAAGCATGCACCATTGGTGCTGTATGCGTTCGCCATATATAACTTTTTGCTGCTGTAGATTTCTGTACATCCCAAATTGTCATATGACCCATCACCATATCCTACTAGCAGAAGATCCCCTTGTTGGTTAAAGCAATACGGCAGTCACTGGTGATTGAGTCCTTCTCGCCTTTTGGTTCCAAAAAGAACAGCATCTGAAATTTACTTTGAAAAGTGTTTAAGCCCTCAAAGTGATTCACATAGTTTATATAGAACTTTTAAGCCACCAAATAGAATCCAGTATTGGTTTCTCCAAGTTCATTCAACAAGATTTTGCATAGATCCTCAGATTTATATGTGCAGCCATTGGATTCAAATTTCAATGTGTTATCTTTTGAAGAAAAAGATAATAGCATTTCAATCGGCTATGTTGTTATAGAAAACAATGTGACATCTTTTCAATGACATCTCTGATTTACGCGTCCACTAAAAGGGACAAATAAACAAAGGATTTCCCTAAGCAGCTTCCCTGAACTTGTTGCATATTCTACTCCAAATTTATAATCTGAGATAATACTTTGCAAACTCTACCTTAAATGTTGTCTCTTTTGTATCAGATTCTGGTGCAGTAACGACAGTATATAGTACATTTTGGCAGCAAACCAAATTCAGAGTAAGCTTGGCTTAATTCTTAGAGGTGCAAGTGCTATTCTCCTGATCACCAGAAGTCATCTACAGAATAGAGCTGTTGCAGAAATAGAAATGCAACAATACTCAGTCCCTTCCTGTTTTATTCCCTTATTAAGACGAAATTAAGAAAGTAAAGACTTCCGTTTAGTTGACACCAAATGATATAGTCATACTCCAGCAACAAATGTTTTTGAAAGAACAATCTTTAACTTCACCAAAATAATGCATAATAGATACACCATCTTTAAGTCGAAATATACAACATACCGATTCATGTGAACCCAACCATGCCTTGTTCAGTTGTTCGCCGAGCACTAATGACTAACCTTTGCATCTGTATCATCAGCTTGATGAATGGAGTATTTGTTGAATGACGATGACAGCACCTTAGATGTGCCCATCGCTATATAGCTCCTATGAATAAATAGCACCTGGGGAGAGCCATGGTCTGACCTAAACGATGGTGAGGACATGGCACGAGTTACTGGGTTGTCCATCTCACTTGCATGTAACCGATAGCTGGTGGGCCCTTTCCAATTCCTCCAGTTGCATGGGCTGTGCAGCTGCACCTTCCTCCCAGTGTTGACCAAATGAGGCCTGCCTCTTCTCAAGCTCCTCTGCCCCTCCAAGCGGCTTCATGAAACCTTCAGCTTCTTATTCTGCGTTCTTCTCGGCCCTTCCTGCTGGCCTCCAGCTGCTCTAACCCTCTCTTCAATCACTTTATCAATTAAGCTCCCAGATTCCACTTGTTCTTCCATGGCATTATCGATCTTTCAAATTCATGTTCGTCATCAGAACTTTTCCTCTGGAAGCAACCCCAGTTAGATCCATACACTGACCTGATTGCACATGATTTCATCTCTAGTTTGGTCATCCTCATTTTTCCTCTGCTTGTGTCTGCCTCAATTTGATTTCCTAGCGGTGGGTTTTGGCGGTGGGCATCATCATCACATAGCGCCGGGATATACACCATGGTCCGCGTGGGGCTTTTTCACCGGCACATAGCTCGGCATTTCTGCCTGCCACTTTTGCCTGTTTATCCTCTCCCAATTCTGTACCCACACTCCCATCTGCAGTTTGCTTGGTCGCCTCAACCTCTTCCGATTTATCCTTCTCTTCTGCCTCTGCTTCCAAGTTCCCAGTGGGAAGGGAGCCCCTTGAGTCTTCGGGCCAGTCCTCTTCCTCCAGAACTTTATCCACAGGAGCCGAGACTGATCGGCGGGACTTGATGGCAGCGGCGTGTGGGTGAGGATAGCGCGGGACGCCGCGGCAGCAGCGGCAAGCGCGGCGCCGGGCTTGGGCTGGGCGGACGCCCCGGAAGAGCGAGGGGAGGAGGGGCTTGGACGAAGAGGAAGCGCCGTTGCTCGAGAAGGTTCTCGCGACGAGGAGGAGAGGTCTCCGACGGCGACGCCGATGCGGATCTCACCTCGCCAGCGGGGGAAGGCAACGGCGAGGCCTCAGCGGGAGGCGCCGGTGCGACGCTGGACAGCGTCCGGTTGCTGGAGTGCTGGGGATGCGGCTGGACTCCTCGGAGTCGGAGTCGGAGTCACGAGGGAGGAGATGAGGTAGGAGCAGGTCGTCGACGGCGCGGCGGTGATCAGGGCCGGCCGCGTCGGCATCAGAGGACGCGCGGAGGTCGGGAGTCGGAGAGGACGGGAGGGAAAGCGTCGAGTCAAGCTCCCGCCGTGGCGGCGCATGCTGCGACGCCATCGCGCGGCGACGACGGCGCCGGCGTGAGGTCGACGACGCCTTCGCGACTCAAGGTTCAGCGCTGCGATTTTGCGAGCTTTTTGCGCAAAAATGAGTCTATAGTTGAGCAATTGGGCCGACCGGCACGGCAGGTCAAAAGCCCATCGTGCGACCGGGCTGTGCCGATGCAACCCACCGTCCCTG